>JAOVVB010000020.1:18829054-18846298 GCA_028570985.1 Heterobranchus longifilis | reverse complement strand
ATTTTTTTATTTTTTTTTTTTAATTATTTTATTTTATTTTTTTCTTCTGAATATTACAGAAATAGACAATATTGTCTGTATGTGATGGACATGTTTTGTTACAGATCTCAAGAATGACTGACATCAGAATGGAGTTTCGTACAAAGAACAGGGCATTTGAATTGATGCAGACATTTTAAGTGACAAATACGGTATGTAAGTATACTGAATAATTCAAGAAATAATTGTGAGGTATGTGTAAACAAAAAGTTGTTTAAATTGTTTGAATATAACAAATAATAGAATTTTCAATAATCTGTTAATAAAACAAAATAATAATTTGTTTAAAAAAATGGGTAATTAGGGCCCAAGCACTACCGGCTTAACACTCTCACACTCACGCAAACACACTCATACTCATGTATATCACACATCATAAATTTTTACACTCATACACTCACATCTCTGTCTCACAGGCCCGCACGCAGAAACACACACATCACACACATACTAACACACATCACAAATGTTAACACACAGACTCCACACACACAAACATGCACATTTACTCGTCACACACAGACTGACAGATTCACGCGTCTCACACACACACACACACACACACACACACACACACACACACCTCTCACTCTCTCTCACACACACACACACACACACACACACTAACGCACTCAACAAATATTTAGGGCCCAAACTGACATTAGCCCTATATAGTGTGTGATGTGTGCAAGTTGTGCGGTGCAACCGAGTGGCGATGGCTTTTTCGAGGTCTTAACACACTCAAATAACAAACAGGTTGTGCGGTTCCCCCTGGGTGGCGATGGCACAGGGTGGTTGGGCCCATCATCGTTGCTTGCAACTATATTGTAATTCTTGAAGCAGTAGCACTGACTTACCATAGGGAAGTTTTTTTCACAATCATGAAAAAAAATCCAAACACAGCCTTCAACTCGCTAGTAGAAAGGTAGCATAATCTTCTTAACAAGTACACAAAATTAAATTAAATTAAATTCCGTTTATTATTTATATAGTGCTTTTAACAAGGGTATTATTTATTTAAAAAGTGATACAAGTAAATGATGTATGAATTATAGTTATCAGCTTGTCCCTGATGAGCAAGCCGAGGGCGACGGCAATAAAAAAAAACTCCCTGAGATGACAATAGGAAGAAACCTTCAGATAAGCCAGACTCAACAGGGAACCTATTCTCATTTGGGTGATATCAGATAGCACAAGTTGATTTGCAGTTACTTTGTGTGTTTGGAGGCTCAGGGGAGATGTTTAAGGTAATAACAGGAGACATGATTAAGGTAATATGAAGTCGACTTTTGTTACTGGAGGCTCAGGTACAAATTTTTGTGGGAATTTCCGTCTTGAACTATTGAGCAATTGCAGTCAGAAGCCATCTGAGAAAAACTGCCTGCATCAGACCATCTTTACGGTCAAGTGGAATACTCCCAGTCACCACACACAACCCAAGCAAACCACATGGGGTCATCCTCAAGAGAGTTTCAGAAGCCTCCATGCGATGAGAACTCCAACCAGAAGCAGGGCACCAGGATGAGCCAGACAGGTCCGGAGGGAAGAAAGGGGTCTGGATCACTGGAAAATTAAGAGTGCCATGCATAGCTCGACAGATTGGGGCGGGAGGCAGTTAGGTGCACTCACAATCACATAATGTATGAGGTGAATGTATATTTAGTGCAGAGTGTAAGCAGGGACTCCTGCAGGACTAACTATGGCAGGATAACCAGTCAGTCCACCGTCAACAAACCAGAGTGATCAGTCAGAGTTGGGGATAACAGCATCCAAACATACCAGTTTACCATAAAATTTTATGTCCATAGTTACCCAGATTAGGTTTTTTAAGCTAGACATAAACACTGACACTGTGTCTGGGCCCGAACAGTATTTGGAAGAGTATTCCATAACTTTTGGAAACACTCTGCCTCTGCTGTAGTTTTCATAATACGAGGTCCCGACAAGCAGCCTTTGATCAATGTAGGTGTGGTGGATCAAAAAACACTAGCAGTTCACTCAGGTACAGTGGTGCGACACCATTTAGTGCTTTATAGATCAGTGGTAAGATAGGGGTTATGTGCTCATCTACTGGTTCCAATAAGGACTCTTGACTGCTGGATTGCGACTAACTGGAGCTTGTTTATGCACGTAGAATATTTATTTTTTTTAAAATTACATTTTTTTTTTATAAAGAAGCAAAAGTGCCTACAGTTTGTGTTCATCTCATATTCCTGACTTTCATGCAGGAATGTACCATTTGATGTATACATATTTATCAAGAGCATAAAGTACCATGGTAAATTTATCAAGGCTGTAACAAGCCTCATACTACTATCTCTGTCTCTATATCTCACTTCGACATGGAATGTATGAAATATGTTTCTGTACTTAATACTCATAGGCCCTGACTTACTAAGATAGTAAATAATGTGTGCAAGAGGGTGTTGGAGTTGCATTACATCACATGTATGTTTTATTCATAGGTTAGGATTTTATTAAAATGTAGTAGGCATCCAAGGAACTTTGTTACTGTAATATCAAGTGAGGATTTTTCATATTTAAAAACAATTGTGATATCATAAAAAAAAACCTTCTCATTATCAAACATGAAGTGAATGGTGAATATTTTAAAGTGAATATTTTTGTCTTCATTGGGTGGAAACTGACTTTGGCTTATTTAACTCATGCTCTCTGGATGTATTAATTTGTTCAAACATAATACATCCAAAGTGGCTTTCAGGTGTAAGTCACATTGCTGAGGCGAAGTGCGACCAATGCCTGGCAGGTTCTATGTCACTAGAAGAAAACAATTACCATTTTTTTGGAGTTTGCATCACATACTTATTCAGTTAATATATGTAAGCTAACAAGCTAACAGGGTTCTTCGAGGCTTCTGGATCATTAGGTAATTAACGGTGGTTAATTCAAAAAGGGTTCTACCTGAGGTTCTACATACAGTAGATCCTTGATGCTAAACAATGCTTAAGTTATTTTATTTTATTTTTTTTTTCATTTTCTGTGAGTGAAGGTTTATTTGGTAAATTAGCTCAGAATATTTTTGGCACTTATTATAGGTCAGGTTATTTTTGGAGACACATTCATCCAATAATGAGTATCAGTATCAGACTTATATGGGCTTCTCTGATCTGATGTATTATTCATGCATGAATATATTTAATGTGATGGAGGTGATACAAAACTTGCACATGAACATTTTGTCTTACACCGTGCTGTTGCAATGCCCGTGATTTTTCACAAAAAATGGCAATAAAAGGCTTTATACGGTATAATTCTAGACATGTACTTTAAGGTAATATGGTACTCCATAATGTCACTCAAATCGTCACTCTGAATAGTCATTTTGGTATTTGTGGGAGCTGTTAACTGTTAATCTGTACATATACATGAAGACTGAGTTCTAAAGAATGAAAAAATCCTAAAAATGTTAGGCAGGACCTGTTTACTGTAAGCACAGATTTTTTTTTGTTTAAAGATTTTTTAACTCATACCTCCATGTGTAGCTGCATGCTGTTCTTCTTCTTCTTTGATCCCCTTCCAAAGCATAGCCTGACCTACAGATTTTAGCTACACAAATGGGTCCCCAGGCATTCCCAAGAAAGCTATGGGGTGCTGGGGCTTGCATCCAGGGAGAGCTATGCTTGATACATCTTTAGTGGACGCTACCTGGGAGCATCATTGTAGGTACCCAAACCCCCTTCAGCTTAATTTAAACTTTTGGCTTGTGTCATGAATTCTATACAGATTAGACACTTTTTAATGTAAAGCAGAGAAAACAAACATTTACCTCTGTACACTTGCCTTTTTATCATCATGTGCTATTTAAATTTTAAAGCCACATTTTCAATTTGTTATGGGACCAGAGAAGATGAAAAGAAAAATCAGTGAAAGTTGCTAGTTCATGATTAGAAATGTGGAATCAATAAACTAAGGACAGTTTTCCATGCTTTTTTGGCCCTGCTACTCAATTCAATTCAATTAAAACAACTTTATTTATCCCCAGCTGGCAATTTAAAGCACACAGAGTAGTACAGAAGGACTGTTGCTGTTGTTGTTAGTCTTTCGGCTGCTCCCTTCGAGGAGTCACCACAGCGAACCATCTAATCCGCACAAAAACTTGGCACAGGTTTTACACAGGTTGCCCTTCCTGACTCAACCCTGCCCTTTTATCTGGGCTTGGGACTGGCACTGTATGCAGTGGATGGGTTGTATGGGGTGAGGTGTGTATGTGTTTTAATGTTTAGTTCTAATTATACTTTCTACTTGTATATGTGATGGTTTCATTTAGTACAACATGTAGCCATTTAATCAATTTTACTGGTATAGAAAGACAATACTATAAACTTTTGTCTTTCAAGGTGTTCTACTATTATATAATTCTTTTGAGGTTACAATCTGCCAGGTGGAAATTCCTGCTCTAAAATGTTGTTCAGTTGCAGGAAGTTGAAACCAAAACCAAAATAAAATAACAAAAACAACTAATTTTGATAATGATGATTTTACTACTATTTTTTATCCTAACTGATGCAGTGAGTTTAAGAGAATGATTTCTTAAACAATCATAAGACCATATCCTGTGGTCATAGCAAAGATGTTACTCTGTTTTATAAGGGTCAAATTATTGTCCTATATCAAGAAAGGAAAACAACTAAGGAGATTGCTGACAGTACTAAAATTCGGTTAAGAACTGTAAAAAGCATTATTAAAATCTGGAATGATAGTGGTGAACCATCATCTTCATGGACGAAATGTAGTTAGAAAAGCATACAGAATGAGCTTGATGGGAAATCACTTAAAGGCTTAGTGAAATCAAATAAATAAATAAATGAATAAATAAATAAATGATAAATATTAGGGTAATATATATTAGGGTGTTTTAGAGAGTTTATGGTATCAAGAGCACATGTGCTTGGGGTTACTTAATATGCAGCCATGTTGCCCAAGGTCAGCCCAAGTCAGCTATCGACAGTGGTGAAAATTGAAAAGCAAATAAAACATCCATTATTCATTAGGTTTCAGTGAGCTGAAAGATAGAGTCACAGCTGCTATAACCCTCACACCCACCACATGAAGCTTGCTCACAGCTCAGTCTGCTACAACTGACTGGACATGAAGGAATGAGTCTCAGAATGCTCATGCGAACACATCCAGCAGCCTTACAGAAGTATAATGACAGAAGAATGTGAAGTTCACACAGGCATGATTTGGTCCAAAAATAACACCAGTGCCACTATATAAACCATATGGTATCCAATAAATAAATACTCCGCACTGAGGTCATGCGGTTGAACAGTGTTTGCTTTGAGAACAGATGGCGTCTGAACTTTTTCCACCATTTCTGTGCTCAGCAATTTTGTTTAGAAGAAGAATCTTTAAAACACAGGTACTGTAGTGGAAAAGAGAAACAGTCAATTGTTTCTGGCTTGGTGTAAAATATCAGTTCAAGAGGATAAGACTGGCTCACTGAGAGAAAAATGAACTGTACAAATCAAACATGATAACACACACACACACACACACACACACACACACACATTAGAAAACAGCTAAATGAATATAGCAAGCTTGAAGCTTACAGTCAAGTATCACAAATGCTTTTATAGAACATTTGGCTTAATCGGTTTGATTGCATTGGACAGCAACTGCTAGAAAAAACATCTTGCTCTACCAGAAGTCTCAGAGGTAATGAAGTCTAATTACTGTACTTAAGAGTGCATTTTAATGATCTCTACTTTAGTTTAATTTGACTTGCTACATTTAAAAAATATCTCCTTTTTCCACATTGCTTTTTTAAACATTTCTCAATAATAATACATTTGTAAGGCAACTATTTAGCATCAGACAGCTCAAAATCTAAATTTTAACAGATATGACAGCGAGAAAGCAATCTTATACTAAGCTGTAAATATCAGGTTTCTACACAGTATGATGGTATAATTTTGATTCATAATTGTAGATAGGCAGTGATTCTTGATTTGACAATACAACTGAACATTCTTTGACCAGTATTCAATTTAATGCAATTTTATTCATTATATTTATTATATAGTGCTTGTAACAATGACCATTGTCGCACAACAGCTTTACAGAATCAAAAAGAAAATTAGATTTGTGTGAGGAAATATGAATAAATCAAAAGGACTAACTACTGTATGACAACATAACTAAAAGGAAGGGCCAGAAGGAAACAGACATGTGGGCTCCCTAAGAAGTAAAGAAACCAGTCACTCCACCATCAACAAACCTAAGTGATCAATGAGAATCAAGGATGAATTGGAAGGATATTCCATAACTTTGGGGCTTTGTAAAAAAAAAAAAAAATTTATTCTGCCCCCTGCTGTAGTTTTCATAATATGAGGAACCAACAAGCAGCTTGCATCCTTTGATAGAAGTAGGCATGGTGAATCATAAAGCACTAGCATTCCCCTCAGGTACTGTGACGTGAGATTATTTAGTCATTTATAGGTTAGTAGTATTTTGAAATCATTGTGAAATTTCACTGGGAGCCAATGCACATAAGTTAGGGTTGATGTGCCATATCTTCTGGTTCTAGTAAGGACTCTTCATTCTGGACTAAGTGGAGCATGTTTATGCACCTAGTTGAACATAAGGCATTACAATAATCCAATCTACAGATGACTAAAGCATGAACTAATTTTCCTGCATCATGTAGTGACAATATATTCCTTATTTTGGCAATATTTCTAACATGAGAGAATGCTCTCCTAGTAATATTATCTACATTAGCTTTAAAAGTAAGACTGGAATCTACTGTATAATAAAACCAATGTATTTTACTACTGCACATGATGAAACAGAAAGGCCATTGAAAGTTACTCTATGTTCTAGCTGCATGTGGTCTGACTTCTGCCTTGTCACGATTAAGCAGAAAGAAGTTAATTGGCATCCACTGTCTAATGTCCTTCACACATTTCTAAACTTTATTAAGCTTGTGTCCCTCATCTGACTTTGAATTATATACAATATAACTTAAAGGCATATAACTGTGTGTCATTAGCATAACAATGGTAACTAATACCAATCTTATGAATTATGTTGCCCAGAGTAAGCATGCAGAGAGAAAATAATAATGGTCCTAAAACTGAAACCTTTTGAACACCAAACTTCACTTTAGTACACATAGAATAATCACCTGAGCCAGGAGAGGGTTGTTGCCTTTACTTTTATGACATTTTCTAATCTTTCAAGGAGAATGCTCTGATCAATGGTCTCAAAAGCTCCACTAAGGTCAAGTAACACAAGCAAAGAGACACAATCCTGACCAGAGCCAATAAGAGGTCATTTATCATTTTAACTAGTGCTGTCTGTGTTATGATGAGACCTAAATCCTGACTGATACATTTCATTAATGTTAGCTATTGTGCTACATTTTTTTCTAGGATCTTAGAGATAAATTAGAATTTGATATTGGCCTATAATTGGATAGTTGACAGGGGTCAAGATCAGGTTTTTTAATTAGGGGTTTAATAACTGCTAATTGAAAAGATGTAGGATATGATACGAACAGGTTCAGATAACTCAAAGAAAGACTATTTATTTGCTAAACAGTATACGACCTCAATTCATATCAATTGTTCGCAATTCAATTGATGCAGAGGTCCTATTATTTTTAATGTTTATACTTTAAGTAAATGTGCGTTTATGCTCTTCTACTGTTAAGTGAGTAAAGAATTTGAAGCTGTACTTTAACTTTTTTCAGATTATATTTATATTCAGGGGAGTAATTGCACTTGAGTAAGAATTTCAATGCTTGTACTACCTCTGTTGAGCCTCAGTTTGAATCACACGACCCTGTAATTAAAGCTGCAATTCACAGACCAGCTGAGTCCAGAATGTTTGGCTCTAGTCTGCAAATTTTTATGGCAGTCGAGTTTCAGGGCAAATCTTTTTCATCAGCTACTGGATAGAGTCTACCATAGCCACACAGACAAGGAAAAAGCATTTGAACAAATCAGATGAGACCTACATGTGGAGGCGCGCTATATATTTTTTACTAATTGTAAAAAGTTGCAGAATTCATGGAAAAAATTAGAATTAAGTGTTTTCATCTTGACAGTTCATAATTATACAAGTGATTGTTTGTAGTTTCATTGTGCTTTTTAGTATACTGAATTTGAAAGTGTGGAAACTGTAAATTTTTTTCCAAAAACCTTTTTGAGATAGAGCTAACCCACATATTTGGGGAAGAAAAAAAAATACATTTAAAAACATAATGTGTTCTTGTTCCCATCACTGCTGAAAGAACTGAGATTCTATGCAGTCCCAGACATTTTTTAAATCTTAAATTTAATCTAGACCATTGATATGTTCCTTAGTTCTTTGGATTGGCGTATACTTCTAGTTAAATATTTTTGCCTTTGAAACCATTTTAAAAAGGATAACCTTCTGTCAGGAGGAAAATGAGAGAAGAACCAACAAGCCTTCTCAATGTTCTAGATTAAATTTCTTTTGGTTCTTATTCCTGCTGGTGGAAACATTAGTTCTATTAGTTCAAGATTCTATCCAACCCTTATGATAGATGGTTTCAGGAATGCTTCATAAGTTCCTTTGAGCTATAAGCATTAACCAACCAACCAACCAACCAACCAACCAACCAACCAAAGAACATTTTAAGATTGTGCAGCTCCACATTCTCAGGTTCAGCCCTGTGTAGACCCCTACCTCCATAGTTGTAAGAGAACAAATTTGGGAAGCTAATAACAGTTAACCATCAGGCTTTACCTGCATGTCTGTTTTACTTGTGTTTTAAGTGTGTCTCTTAGAAACAGTAAAGCACATATTTTGTGGAAGTTTTATGTTTTCAGTTTGGTTCAACAAAGTTGTTAAGTGACCATAAAACATAAACTAAACGTCAGTGGGGAAATATGAGATTTCTTTTCCTTATCTTTTAGGACCATAAAAGTCATACAGCATATCCAAGGCTGTATGACTGGCAACATGAAGCAGCTTTAATTGGTGAAACAGCACAAGCTAGAAACAAAAACTCTCTCTTCTCACTGTGAGTGAAAAGAACCTGGCAGCTCATCTAGGATTTTATTCTCCAGAGCTTTTATTCAGAGCTCCTCTGACTTCTTCATGGGCCATGGGCTTGGAAGCACAGCTCAAACCACAGATGGGCTAGGACACAGATCGCTGAGATCCCCTTCCCTTTGAGATTATGGCTGATGAATTAGGTGCAGAGAGAAATGCAGAAGATGGAACAGAAAAGCAGTCAAGGCTGGGAGGTCTTGGGCAGGTGCTAGCCCTCTTCCTTCAGTAGTCAATTTTCTCTGTACTAGAATCTCAAATTCTCAGATGAAGTGAAAGGATGACAGCATTGTTTGAACTGGGCCTGGGTGATCCATCAGTGGACCTTTAGGAGAAGCCAACTCCATTACATGCAATAGTTTTGCTTCTTTAATTAACTCATCCATTTAATCTGGTTCCTTCTGCATTTCTTGCTGAATATTTAAATGGCAGCAGACTGGCACTCAGATCAGACTTATCCCTGGCCACTGACTTATCCATCTCCATCTTTTAGAGATCTGTCTTACAAGTAGTTAATTGACTGTGTCAGAGTCAGAGTTAATTTAATTAATTAATCATATATTAGGTTTCATACTAAATACCAAAACAGTGGAAAATATCTGTAGACAAATCTTCAGAAACAGTGCATAGAAATGTTATAAAATCAACATGGCACAAACAAAGTGTAGCTATTCATACAAGACATAATTATAAATAATTATATGAGTAGCTCTGCTGAAACATTAGTTAGTTTGTGAACTGCATCCAGCATTTCTTTTCCTTCTTTTGCCTTTTGTCCAGATATCCAGAACACATCATATTTCTGCAGAACCCTAGCTCCGTCCAGTTGGCTCAATTTGTGCATGTCAGGTTAAGAGCTCCAATTAACAGAAAAAAAGAAAAATGCTGCTTGCTACCCAAAATACACAGCATGTTTGGTTCAGTTCCTGCTGTTGAGGTATATCTGGGTTAAATCATGTTCTTATTTGCTCTTACATTGTTTGTTACCAGAGTGAGACCACCTCTCTATAGGCTGATCCTTTGCCATCATATCTGCATTATAAAACATTTTCAATTCAATATGTCACAAATCACAAATATGTAGAGCAGAGCTTTTATATATATATATATATATATGTAATTATTATTTAACAGATGTCAAGCAAATAAAACATATATAACTTCAGACTAATCAGCTTACAAACTGGGGAGAAAAACAAAAACAAACATGGAGGACAGACTGATGGTGAAAACTAGTTTTGTCAGTGAGTTAAATTTGAGAAGATTTGTGACATATTGAATTGAAAATGTTTTATTGCCATTATACCAATATTATAATGCTGGTAAGAAGAGGAAGAAGAAGAAGAAAACCTGCAGTGTGTCGCTGTTATTATAGGTACAATGTGATTTTATGCATGTAATTGTTATATCCTATCATGTTTTAAATCACACAGGTTAGTTTTATGCTACAAAAGTATATATACAGTAGAAAAGGGGTCTCTGGCCAGTGTTTCTCAAAGGAGAGAAGGAACTCTTTTTATTCAGGAGCGAAAATGTGACAAAACCAATTCCAATACAAGTTAGTCTAAGTGAGCTTAGTAGAAACACAAGGCTGCTAAAAAGATTGTCAGGCTGGAAAGAAACTTAAAACTCTGAGTGGCATGGCTGACACGTCCTCTGTGTAAGGTTTAACGACAGCCCATAAACCTTTATACACATGGGTCTAATTTTCTTAATTCCTCCATGTAGCTCTCAAATAATAGTAACTTTTCTCCACTTGCCACTAAAATGCCTTTGATTCTTAACCTTGCTAAAATGCAGTTGCGGTTTAATTTCATCTTCTTGTTTTAAAACTCATCCTCTAAATCAGAATACAGTCCAACATTAGAATAGTCCTAAAAAATCAGAACTCTATCGCATACCAGATGATGACATATCAAATTTCTTTCATTTCTCTTCAAGCAGCTCCCACTAGGCCATTTCTCACCATTTTTATCCTGACATATTATGTCTAAGCCTTAACTCGAAACATGTTTGTGAATCAGCGGCTGTCTGTTCAGGCCAGATCACAGCTGAGATGGTGTTATTCTTTTTGATTCCTCTCCAATGTGTACCTGGAATCTCTCACATCGGATTTGGCAAACAGCAAGCAGCAAACACATTACATATCACACACACACACACACACACACACACACACACACACACACACACACACACACACACATACACACACACCGTTATCTGTCTGAGTGAAATAGGGCCTTATGAAATCCTACATCCAGACCCTTCTTATACCATCACACGAAGCATGGTTTGAATTAATCCACCCCAGGATGCAGGGTTATGAAAGCTGGGAGAGGAGCATGATAAGAGCCGTCAGTGTCTTTCAAGAGCCAGGTAATAATCTCTGGCATGTTGAAAGAGAGCACATGAATCAAAGAGATGAAATTAAAGAACATCCATGATTCACATTTCCCACAATGATGACCCAAAATCAAGCAGTAAGATTATCTCTCCTGCTGAGATTTACAACAGGAACGAAAATGAGTAGGTTAAGCAGAGTTTACGTATGGAAACTTGAGTTGTAAACAAAGCCCAGGCACTGTAAAATATTGGAAGGATTAAACAAAGCAGGGTAACCTTACATTACCTCACAAGTGTTTTACTCTGCTTATACCATGGTAATTTCCCAGCAACTACAGATAATTTTTTTTATTTTTAATATTTACAATTAATGTTGTGGAAAATTCTCAAGCTAGTTCCTGTTATCACATAGGTTATAGTAGTTGTAAACAGTCATTACCGTGCTGGCCAATTCAATTTAGTTTTTTATAGCACTTTTAACAAAGCACCTTTACAGAACAAAAATTATGGAAACAAATTAGAAAAATGTAAGGAAAAAGAGAATGAATACTAATTATCAGTTTGTCCCTGATGGCCAAGCCATGCAGTAGCAGAGAAAAACTCACTGAGATGACAATAGGAAGAACTCTTGAGAAGAACCAGACTCAACAGGGAACCCATTCTCATTTGGGTGATAACAGATATTACCATAAATCAGTCCCAGGTGTATCTGTGTGCTATATACAAGGCTGAAAGTTCAATGTGACAGAAAGGGGGATAAGGTATAAATATAAAGTCCAATTTCACTGTTGGAGGTACAAACCAGGGCAGAGGAGGTCAAGATTGCTGGCAACTCAAGAGTGCCATGTGTTGATGGACAGAAGGACAGAGAGCAGGATAGAGACCGAGAGAGAAAGAGAGAGAGAGAGAAATGTGTGTTAAGTATGCTAGAAATCACATAATGTGTGAGCACATAATATGAGCACATGTTTTATCCAGATTACAAACAGATACTTTGGCAGGACTAAGAGAACATAACTAAAATAGAAAGTTAGAAGGAAAAAGACATGAGGGCTCCCTGGAATGTAAAGCAACCTGTCATGTCACCATCAACAAACCTGATCAATGGGAGTGGGGGAAGACAGCATCCTATATAAGTTTACACATACATGTACCATTTAACTCTACGTCCATGAGTCCCCTATATCTGTATCTTTACCTAAGACAAAACTTCAACAAAAAAAAGATAATTTTCAGCCAACACTGAGACTTTGTAAGAAAAAAAATTCTGTGCCATGTTGTAATTTTCATAAAACAAGGTACCAATAAGCAGTCTCCACCCTTTGATCAAAACAGGCATGGCAGATTATAAAACACAAGCAGTTCACTCAGGTATTGTGGAATCAGACCATTTAGTGCTTTATACTGAAGGTCCATAGCAGCATTTTAAAATAATTGAGAAAATTTTTTGGGAGCCAGTGCAGTGTGGATAAGATAGGGGTGATTTGCTCACATCTTCTGGTTTTAGTAAGGACTTTGGCTGCTGCTTTTTTGACTAAGGGAAGCTTGTTCACGGACCTAGTAGAACATCTAGACCATAAGGCATTACAATAGTTCAACATAGAGGTTAGGAAACTTTTTTTTCTGCATCATGTAGTGACAATATGTTTCATATCCTTGCAATATTTCTGATATGAAAGAATGCTATTCTCTCAAGAGTCAGCAGAAGGAAATTAATTAGCATCCTAATGTCCTTCACACATTATTCAACTTTATTAAGCTGGTGTCTCTCATTTAGCTTTGCTGAGACACATAACTTTGTGCTATCAGCATTACAGTGGAAACTAATACCATGCTTATGAATTATGTTACCCAGAGGAAGCATATAGAGAGGAAATAGCAGTCAGTCTAAAACAGAACCCCATGGAACACCAGTCTTCACTTAGATACACATAGTAAAATCACCATTTACATGTACAAACTGGTAATGATCAGTCTAATAAGACCTGAACCAGGAGAGTGCCTTTCCATTAACAGTATGAATATTATGATCTATGGTGTGAAAACCTGCACTGCAAAGAAGGTCAAGCAACACAAGCAAGGAGACATAACCCATATCAGGGACCAGTAAGAACTCATGCTGTCTCTGTGCTATGATGAGGCCTAAATCCTGAGTGAAACATTTCATGAATGTAGGTATGAAGATAACTGCTGTGCTACAACATACAACACAGATATATCAAAAAAGACAGGCAGCATTGAAGAGTGACATTCTAAACTGTGGTTCACTTCTGTTTTTAGGTACAGTTGGCTTTAATATTTAATTTGGACCATACCGGAGTATACCTTAGTGTACTCAAGACCATTTTTCTAAGCCGACTTAAAAACAGGATGCTGATTTGTACTAATGCACATCTACTGTACTCGGGTAAGGTCCAGAGTCCATAGTGTGAAAACAGCCAAAATATTGTGATTCCATTCTGGATATGCAGACTGAGTTTTTAAAATTTAGGATTTTGTTACTGACAAGCAGTACTTTTCTTTGGATGAAGATTTAAGCAATATCACACTCAAGGTTCTTCTGCTGAATATCAGCATGGCTGTGATGTGGTTGTAAGCATGAGGCTGCAGCCTGAGTGAAAAAGATATCACAGCTGTTCTGATATTCAGCACATTAGCGCAAGCTCGAGTGTGATATTGCTTTTACACAACGGTTCTACAAACACCATTTATTATTAACAGACTATGATTTGTTTATTTATTTAATCGTTATTTTGTTATACCAACACATATCCTTCTGCAACTGACAGAACTAACTAGTCATGACAGACAGTTAGTGACCAACAGTTTGTGTAATTAACAGAGGTGAAAGTGGTTAGCCAAAAGGTGAGAAGAATAAGGCATTGACGTGGTAGACAAACCTGTAGATCTTGCAAGTTTCTCTTTATGTCGCCATGTATTCTGCTTTAGAATTTACAGTTAACTAACTGTTCTGGGGTTGAATCCCAAATAGCATAAAATGGAACGCTAGTCCGTTATGTCAGGTGTAGAATCATTTGTTCCATACACCAAGTAGTGCCCTTGTTCAGAGGTTAAAGATTATTAGAACACCTGTGAAGCAGAATCATACAAATAGTTAAACTACAAATAGTGCAGTTACTGTATGCTCTATATCAACACTCATGGAATGGCTGTTGTGTCAAATTACTTGGTTGGAGATATCTAGTTGGAGCTAGATATCAGATGTTACAATATGCCAGTATTCCAATATTTGTCTGTTCAGAAGAGAAGAATTATATTATAGTAGGTTAGTACAAGTACTGTATAAGGTTAATATAAGTAAATAAAGGCACAAGTGCTCAACAAACTTATATGTTGATTTTTCTCTGAAAGCCAGTATACAGAAGTGCATACCCACAAATATAGAGTGACAATCTGACGTATAAGCTTAGGTCCAGTAACGTTTACAGAAGTTACACAGGCAGAGAGTGTGAAGCTGAGAATAGGTTGACTGCAGCTCAAAAGCATATGCCAGTTATACTAAGTGTACAGCTCTTTCTTAATATATGAGAGCTGAAACCTGACACAAATGCCTTTTTAGCATGGTTTGATGTCAAACCAACTCTGTGGTCATGTGGCTTAAAGTCCGAGAAGAATAAAACCATGACCTGGCAGGACATGAACTGTGCATACATGAATGTTCTTAAGTGCTACTTCCTTTTGCATGCTGTGACTGGAATTACCAGCTTAGCTCATGATCAGCTGTCATTATTAAATATTGAATATAAAACTTTTATAAGAATGATTATGCAAATATACTGAATAATGAGGATGAAATGAGAAGACTAATGGAGTCTGTTTTTGAACAACCTGAAGGTCATTGAAAATGCTATAATCAGGCAAGCATGGCTGTGTCTGGGATTGTCATATTGTGGTTGGCACGGGAAACTATGCTTTAGCAGACCGTGGATTATATTTAGCAAACAGCGCAGTGGTGATGGAATGATAAATGGACTACAGTGAAGTGTAGTTTTATTGGACAGGAAATCTCATAAGAAGGGGCCAGACATACTCTGCAATTATCCTTGGGGAGAGATCACTCATGGCTTTCAGCAAAGGAAATGGTCAACGTATGATTCAAGCAAAACATGCAATATTATTAACTACCAGCTAATGACTGTGCAGACCTTCTCACAACCTACTACATCTACATTTCAGATTAGAGTGTATAACTATACATTTATTTAAAGTAACATTTTTTTTTTAATCACTTTTGATAGAGGCAGCTAAAGTGAAAAAAAAAGTCGAAGCCGCATAGCAAATTGGTTTGCAAACATGAGAAAGGTGATGAAGAATGGTTTTATTTTACTGTTTAATGTCCAGGACATATTTTGCCATTACCATGGTAAGTTCAGTCAGAGATGCAAAACTCATTAATACTGACTTACACAATGATGATTAGTTTTCTCAACCAGCAGAGGGCAACATTAGCTCCATAGAGACATTATCATAGCACGTTACTTTTTCTGTCGGTTTTATATACAGCTGTGTTAAATGAACATAAATGGCAAAACATAACTCATGAAGTAGGAATTTTTGAGTAAAGATGAATTTAAATGGTTTGTCTAGTAAATATACATTTATGTTGTTTATATGACTAGAAATAAATGTGAGTGTTTTATCTACTGGTAAAGATTAATTTGAGTGATAGATCTTAGTATCTAAATAAAATTAGTGGTTTATCTAGTGGTTAAATAAATTGCAGTGGCTTATCTAACTGTTAAATAAATTGAAGTGGTTTATCTAAGTGCTAAATAGATTTGAGTGGTTTATCTAACTGGTAAACAAACAGTAGTCAAGTCAAGACTGATTATGAAGAGACTGGGATCAGATGTTAAGATGTGTAAGTTTGCTGGTTGTGGCATTTTTTTTTATCTGATATGAAATTTCTATTGAATTAACTACAATAATCCATCTACTTTGGTGCTATCATTTTATATAAGTAAGTACACAGGTCACTGTACATGGGACAGAGCATAGCCCATTCTTCTAGCAAGTTCTGCTGAGTAATCCTATTTTATATCCTAGCTACTGTAAATAAAGCACATTACATTTTATTTTAGCAAACAACAGGCAAATATTTTTTTTTAATACTGAAATTAGTTTTGCTGCATGGAAAGTTTCAAGACTAAATACAGCTGTGCATTATAAGAACCTGTGCTATATGATTTAAAACACAGTCCCTCTTAAATTTAGAGAAGATTTACAGGAAATGTATATAATGTAAAATTACAATATACATATACAACATATACATATTAAACAAAACTTTATTGAAAAGTATTTGGTCAGGGAAATTATGTTATGAGTTTTATATTATGTTATGGGTGGTGTCTAAAAATATTTAGAATCTTCATTGGTTGAGACATGTGAGAGTAAAATTGCATGCGGGTTCATGCCAAAAAAGAAACCATTGATTTGTGTTCTCAAGACTGAGATAATACAACTAACTGGTAAAGAAAATGCAGTGGTTTATCTCACTGGTGAATAGTTTTATATAGCATGTAAATATAATTAAATTAAGAAATATTTCAGTGCATATTACAAATATATTCAGATCTAGTACACTGCCAATATACTGTACTAACAGAAAATTTTAACATCAGTTAATACCAGTGGCGGCTGCTCTAAGACTACAAGGGAAGCTCCGTTTCCTCTACTATGTCAGAAAATAAATGCTCATATATGCACTGTTGTATTTATATTGGTTTTAATAAAAGTGCGCTAGAACGCGTTCAACTTCATGACTAGCTCGTTCAGAATCAGGTATTT
>JAOVVB010000020.1:18796780-18809240 GCA_028570985.1 Heterobranchus longifilis | reverse complement strand
GTCATAGAGAAAAAACTAAATACTATATGTATATTGCATGAATTTTTTACTGACCAACAAGGCCACAGGGCTGTCTTCTTGGTTTCTACTTATTTAAAACAGATGCTTAGCAAATTAACAAGTCTCAGGTCAAACTTCATACAGATGAATTTGTGTTTGTTTAAGTATGCATGAGTTTCATGTCTTGTGTAAATTTCCATTCAGTAAATTGCCTTTTCTTCAGTGCAATTTTTTTTGCTACTGTCTCCCATGTCACAGAAATGCAATAACTAAATGTAAAAAATAAATAAATAAATAAAAAATAATTCAATTTGAATGATGGTGTCACATAAAGTTTAAATGCATATACTCAGGAATAACTCATAACTTAGCTAGTAATATCTACAGTAGATAATAAATAAAATGTATAAAAATATTTTTAAAAATGGATTAAAAAAACCTTCATGAGAAGTGAATCTTCATTATTAAAGGGCTGCTTTCAGGGGACCAAACAGGTCCCGACTATCAGGACTACAGGGAGGATGCTTTTACACCTCAAAACAGGTTTTGTAAAATGTTGACAGCGTGGGCAGAATTGTGCGGACATGCATTGTCATGCATTATTACAACACACTTGGATAGCAGTGCTCTGCATTTTATCCAAAGTTTAGGCTTCAGTTCTTTAATAAGCACCTCACTGTAATGAGCAATGTTCATTGTTAAACCTTTTTCCTGAAAATGTTCCAATACTCGCCCGTGAGAATTCCAGAAAACTGTAAGCATCAACTGCAAGCTAATAGTTGACTTTTTAACTTTTCCTTTCAATTGAGGACATTTCCTTTCTGTACTTTGCCATTTACTCTGAGGCCTGTAATGTTGAATAAATGTTACATCACTAGTGTGTTCATTCAAGTTTCTTTTATGATACAAGTGAAATGCTTTCTGCAGTTGTTTTTAAATTTGACATTTTAGTTTGTAGAAAACCTGTACAAATTTTAATAATTTATTTGATTTTTGCTGAAGAGATTACATTAAATGTTATTAAACATTATTGTATTAAACTTATTCACTGATACTAATCTTGTCTGTGCTCTGAAGCTTTTTGTTTACCAATATTAGCCTGAATGTCACGTCCATCACAATTTTAAACTTTACGAATAAGATTCATACTGTGGGCAAAAGTGGCCCATTTTTTATTTACTTAATAATAATAATAATAATAATAATAATAATAATAATAATAAAGAACTATTATTATTATTATTATTATTATTATTATTATTAGAAATTCTGTTCATTCCATTTTTCAGTTGTGACATATCTCACATTAGTCTGAAAAGATAATGCTCCCAAACTGACCTGCATTGCAAAGGAACGATGTTTCACCTGATGTGTTCAAGCTTGCTGAAAATTTAGCATGTTATTTGGCTCCTTTTTTGATTTATATACTTAGTTTCTTTACATTTTAATTTACATTTTTTGCAGTGCAGTCTCCTGTGGCCATGCTCTTTTTTTCTTCTTGAGATCTCTTTAAACACTGAGCATTTGTGGTATGCTACTTCAAATTTTTCTTGTACAGTAACATCATCCAAAGTTTTTAAGAGGTCTATTATTTTACTCTCCTACCACTGAAATCTTCTCTCACTGTCATCCTTAATCTTTCCTTGGGCAAAAGCATGAAGAATGTTCAATTATATTGACACAAAAGTCACATGAATCTGACATGTAACTGATGTACAGTAAGTTACCATCTGGACAGTCAAAAACTGAAAAGGTCAGATTCCATGTGATTTGTGCTTTTTGCACTGCTATGCAAAAACAAGTAATAAAAACTAGAATACTTGTAGATATGAGTCACTTATGAGCAAAATTTATTTATTAATTTTTTATTTTGTTAACCTTAGCCATCTGGGTGGAACAAATGTCTGAACTGGTATCACACCACACCAAACTTTTCAACTCAATCAAAGACAGTAGAAAAAAAATTTACAATAGATTTTCGGATCCCCTTCAAAAAAAAATAACAATAAATAAACCGTCACACTGAGCTCTGCATGTCTGAAACCACATCCTTATTGCATCTGGCTGCTTGGTCAACACCAAACCATAAACCACACTGGCTCAAGTCATCAGCTTTCCCATCCACACATAATTATACATGCATGCATTGATCTTGCCAGTGCAGACTTGGTACCTACTTTAAATCATCCTTGAAATTGGCAGCAATTATTTTTGGGATTAAATGTGTCAGGTTCTTGTAGACTGGCTTTTAATATTATAGCATGCAAAATAACAAGACAGGAAACTTTGACGTTGCAAACAACATGATATTCCTTAATTCTTTAGAGAAAATGATGTCTTATTCAGGATTTTTTAGCAAACACAGTCTTTTTCATTACTTTCCAGTTAAAAATATGTTGTTTATGTGTTTTTTAACCACAAAGAAGCTGCTTTACATGCTCTACAGTTATTCACGGTCATACTAGCCACATAAAAATTCTCGAAGAGTCTCTTTGACCCTAATGGAAATTGGAAAATACAGAAAATGAACAACTGAAATTCAAGGCCCTTTTCGAATTAACTAACAAGCGTATAAACCCACAAAAGTATCTCAGTGTCCAAGTGAGTTCAGAGAGATGTTTCTCAGAAGAAATCTGAGTACAAATTGTTCCAACTCACTACAAAACAACAGTCTGTCTTAAAGGAAGGATTCCATGTAAAATCATATTTTTCCACTTAACCAAGACATGGTTAGTGAATGACAGAGAAGTCTGGAAATATTCACTTCTAACCACATCCAGTTCTTTCCTGATGTCACACAGACATTCTGATGTGATGGTCACTGACCAAAGTTGTATAGAATTCAACTTGCAACGATTCAAGAATGAGATGATCCACAAATGAATCTGAGGATGATTTATGAAATGCTGATGAATTGAATTTTTGAGCCTCTTAAAACTTTTTGTTTTAGGTGAAAGATTTTGTGTTTCAGAAAAAATATTTCTGTGCATGAGAATTGAAACTAGGTATTGCTTTTTGCCATTAATTACACACATGTCGGCAGTAATGTAAAATAATTTAATAATTAATCCGAGCTGCATATGAAAGCAAAACTACTGTATGAACATTGGATGCAAGTTAAGGCATGTGTTTGACTCATCCATGTGTTACTGAACCAACATGGTGAATAGTTTATGTATTTTGGAGATTATAGTTACTAGGATGATTTTAATTGGAATTAAATTTTAATCGGAATTAAAATGCTGATAGAAATAGGATAAAAGGTGTAAACCATTGATAAGTGTGGAAACACTTGATCTGATAGTTACTAACTTGTCTGAATAATTATATTCTTTCTGTGCATGTTTTTCCTATGTGAGGGAAACAATAGGTAATGTGACAAGTTTCCAGCAGGGATATTTAGCTTCCATTCCTGATAGGTAAGCTCCGTGAACCGATCATAATGCCAAAGGCAGGATTTATCAGGAAAGATGGAAAGCCTTACTTAACCTCAAAGTGGGAGAAAAATACTTCTTCTCCTTCTTGCGTTATATTTACTTCTGATTCGGGAATTTATGCTCTGATTAAAGACTTTGAGTAGTAAACACAGTTTTATCAGATCAGTGCCAGTGCAAACAGGTAATTTGCAATATGTAATCAGAATGATTTCAATCAAATTGAATAAAAATGGTCCATGTGAATGAAGTTACTGAGTTTGAGGTTAACAGGAAACAAGTTATAGCAGTTTAGAAGTGCTAGGGTTTGGCCCCATGATTGATTTGGAAGGAGTCAAAGCAGGCTTTTAGTCTGATGGAATTATGTTGGTAGGGATGGTTAAATTAATTCAAGGCAGTTTCATAAGCAAATGTGCTGAATTATATGGTATATTAAACTGAGTAAGATATAAAATTACATTACTTTACTATAAAAATGTAGTAAAGTAATTTATCAGTAAATAAATGCAAAATTTTAAAGCAAAAAACAGTGAGCAATTTGATAGTTAATTTATTGATTATATGAATCAGTGATCTGGTTCACTGGAAACCAATGGAATTCATTGAGTGGAAACAATCACTTGTCCTTTATTTGCATGCTACATGCATACAGCATGCCTAATTTACCAATTTACATAAAAACATCTACATTTATTCAGATGTTGCAGCACTGAGGTAATAAAAAGAAAGCAGCAGGCAACAGTAAAGAAAGAGAAATGAATAATTTGGGTGAAATGAATTAGAGGTGGTTCTCAGAGAAAATGTTATGCTAACGGGCTGTTGAATTCAAGGCAGAAAGAAAATGTATGTTTTATAACAACAGCTTTGATAGTGCAGTTGAATATAACAGGTTTCTATTAATGGACTCATTCTAACATTATATTTCTAGTTTTGTTTTCAGATGCTATGTATTCAGGGTCATTTTCAAGTCCTCCTTTAACTGCTTAGAAGAAGTCAATGAACACAAGGTTTGAAGAGGCAGATCATTTATTACTCTCTTGAATTTTTAGTCCTAATGACAATACTTGACCTGACTAAGGACGCGTAATAAGTCAATTATGGCCTTATGAGAAAATTAAATTCGGAGACTTTACATCTGGAAAGGTGTCTCCAAATATTTAAATAGTACTTTTGACAGTCTCCTGAAATATCTTCATGAAACATATTTTCAAACAATAGAAAAAACAGAGACTTTTCAATTGTTTGCTCTTAAGGTTAAGTTTTTATTGTGTGTGTTTTTTTTTTTTTTTCACTTCAAAAATTAACAAAGCAATTTATTTGGGCAAGGGTGTAAAAACTGCATGGAAATGAATATAGAATACATTTTAAGTTTAGCTTTTATTCATCACATGGACATTACTGCACAGTGAAATTCTTCATTCTTCCCATATCCCCGCTTCTTGTTAGTACGCTGAGGTCAGAGCTCAGGCTCAGCCTTTAAACTGCGCCCCTGAAGCAGACTGGGTTAAGGGTCTTGCTCAAGGACCCAACAGCGGCAATCAGACTGGGGCTTGAACCACCGACCCACTGATCCATAACTCAGAACCTTAACACACTGAGCCACCACTGCCACACTGCACACCAATGAGCCATAATATTAATATTAATAATATGAGCAATAATGATTCTCTCATTACAGCGGCAGGGGTGATATATTTAGCACTGTCGACTTGCACCTCAAGGGTCTGGGTTCGATTCCTGCCTCGGGGTCTTTGTGCATGGAGTTTGCATGTTTTCCCATTGCTTGGTGGGTTTCCTCCAGGTATTGCGGTTTCCTCCCACAGTCCAAAGACAGCTGATTGCCGTTTCCAAAATGCCCGTAATGTGGATGCAAGTATGAATGTTGACCGGAGTTCCTACCATGTTCGTAAAATGGGAATAAATGATAAGCACCACTGGCCTCCATGGTCCCGAGTGGAATCCAGAGGTTCCTACAGTAGTTGGATGAATTGACATATATTTGGCAGAAAGCAGGAAAAAGGTGTAAATATCTGAGTAACACTGACATGGGCCAGGTTGAGAGAGCTAGATGAATGGGTCAGAGCATCTCCAAAACAGCAGGTCTTGTGAGGTGTTCCTGGTATGTAGTGCTTAGTACTTACTAAAATGACTCAAGGAAGGACAACTGGTGAACTACTGACAGGGCCATCGGCACCTAAGGCTCAATAAGAATGAAAGCTACAATGTCTGAAATTCCATAAGAGATCTACTGTAGCACAAATTGCTAAAACATTTTTTTAATGCTGCTATGATAGAAAGGTGTCAAACCACACATGCATTATTTGTTGCGTATGGGCTGTGTGGGTGCACCCCAGTCAGGGCGCCCATGCTGATGCTTGTTCACTGAGGAAATCACGTACAATGGGCATTTAAGCATTAAAATTGGGCCATGAAGCAATAAAAGAAGGTTAGCTGGCCTTATAAATCATGTTCCTTTTTTCATCATGTGGATGGTGCTTGTGTTGCTTACCTGGGGAAGAGATGGCACCAGGATGCACTATGAGAAGAAGACAAGCTTACAGAGGCAGTGTGATAGTCTGGGCAATGTTCTGCTGGGATATCCTGACATTTATGTGCACTTTGATACGTACCATCTATCTAATCATTATAGCAGACCAAGTACACCTTTTCATGGCAACAGTATTCCCTAATGCAAGTGATCTCTTTCAGTAGGATAATGTGATCTGCCTTACTACTAAAATTCTTCAGTAATGGTTTGACAAGAATTCAAGACCTTGAAATTCCCAAGCTCTCAATCCAATCAAAAATCTGTGAAATGTGCTGGACATCTTGGTGTCAGAAACAAGTGCACAGATTGTGGAGTCCATGCCTTGATAAGGGAAAAGCTATATTGATGGCACAAGGGTAGCGACACAATATTAGTCTGGTGGTTTAATTGTTCTGGCTGATCAGTGTATAATTATGGATTTATAAAAAATTTTAGGTGACATAGGCTTCCATTATTGACAATAAAGTTACAGTAGCCTTGTAAGTCCAGTGCAAAACTTAAATCAGATTTAAAAAATCAGACAGAGAGCACGTCTCAGCTGATCAATTGTACTCATGGTAAATGCTGAAAATGTGTGAGTTTGTATGGCGAAGTATAATAAAGATAGCACTTGTGCCTCACACAATGGCTGGTAAAGACTTTAAAAAGCTTCATTAAAAGCTGTTATAGCACTAATTAAATGCTGCCATGACATTTGCAGTTGATAAAGTGGTATATTTAATGTGATCATTATTCCATGCAGGACTAAAATATCACTTGAGCTTGAGGTGTATATATACAGCATCTTTCAGTATAAAATTAAAAGAGAAGTTGACTTCTGCCCTGAAAACACACAGATGCTGTCTTTTCTTTATGTGAATAATGCACTGTTCTGTCCATATGGTTATTGCAAGGTGTAATCTGTGCTTAGTGCTGTAATTGAGCTGTCCTGTCTGTGAACTGTGGCCTAGCGGGATGTGAGTTGATCAGCCAGGTGCTCCTGAGAGATTGTGTCCGACTGGGCCACATGCCAAACAGCCACAGAGCTGTTTCCTCTAGCTTCCCCATCCCCAGTTTCTCTCGTCATTGACAGATGAATCTTTTTACAGTTAATACATTGTGTTTTCAGTAAAAAAAATAAAAATAAAAAAAAAATCCTGCCCGTTGAAGGAATAGTGAAGATACAGAATGTCTCAAGAGTTTCCTCACAGAAAGAAAAAGTCTGGGCAAAAAATAGTATGGACTTATCCTCAGAGTCTTAATGTTTTACTTTTTTTTTTTTTTTTTTTTTACAGCTAATTGTACTCATCATATATTGAACATAAATATTAAATATTAATTAATAAATAAAAAATAAAAAAGACCAATTATGCAAAATTTACTTTTTGGTAATTTCCGACAGTCACATGGGTCACATATTGTGTGTGAACATAAGGGGAAAAACAGATTTAAAAAAACATACCTATATATCCATTTTTCTTTTTTAAATTTCTTTTTCTTGCTTTTTACTTTTTTAAATTTCCTCTCCTCAGATTTGGCTTTTAATTTACATTTACATTTAGCAAATTATTTTATTCAGAGCAACTTATAAAATTGCTTTGAAGTCTTCATCTTTGAATAATCATGAAGTTCTCAATGCTCTGAAGAAAATATAAAGGAGATAACACCCTCCTCTGGCTCAGGGCTCGGCTCTGCCCAGGAGTTTCCAATTTATCTTTTTCTGAGTGAAGAAGCAGCGGCTATTGTTTATTTATGGTGGTAAAGTTCTGACAGCTGTCTTGAAACTTGTATATATGTGTTAAACATTGCACAACAGACTGCTTTCTCAATGAGGGGCGATTCCAAGCCGGTTTTAAAGCTGGATTTGTTATTATTTTAAAAGTTATTGTTTGTTAAGCTTGTTTGTTGAATTTAGGCACACAGTAATGTTGCTAACCGTTGCTTGTATCGCATGCCAATCTAGACGAGTTTCATGGGCTTTTAGTAACAAATCCATTGCATGTGCAAATAAGAGTGCATTTTGTGGGATAAAGCGGGTACTTATTCCTAGCTGTTCTGATTAGCTAGGAAAATGCATGTCTGCAAAAGGTTATTCCAGGGCATGTAAAACTACAAACACTAAAAGGGCATGTTTGAAGAAGGAGTGACACAGAAAATCAAGCAGCCAGAATGCAGGACCTGAGTTGTATTTCAGCTGGAACATTAACAGACACATTTAGGAGAAATATAACACTTCTTTTAACTTGTTAAAAATGTATAGGGTTGGTGAGCTTTAAGATTTACCTCATTAGTTAACATAAACTATTAATAAAACATAATTAATGCTAACGATTACGGAATAAAACATGCTTTGTTTTGTACATAGTAAAATAATTATCAACAGGGTGGTGTGATGAAATGAAGATACTAGACCACCCTGAACTGGATTATATATTAGCTATATATGAATAATTGTGAAAAATTAAAGTATAATACATCATACATTTTTAAATAGTTTGTATTTAAATTGTTTGTGATGGAACATCTTTTCAATTGTTATTTACTGTTATAACTGATATAATTACTAGAAACAGTCAGTTCTCACTTTACACACACACACACACACACACACACACACACACACACACACACACACACAAGATTAAAACCCAAGTGTCACAGATCTGTGTCGGCAACACAGCATAGGTCAATGGCACTTTAAAAAAATATACAAATGCGTGTACATACTGTACTGTATGTTAACAGGGAGGCTTCAGAACCCAAACTGTGTATTTAGGTTCTTGGATCTGTCAGGCAGAATGAACCTATTAATGCTTTTATAACATAATTTTTTTTTTTACCACTACTGTAATATCGGATTGATGTCGCAAAAATTCTCAAAATTAGCATTTTATTTATTTTTTTGGTCATAGAAACAACCAGAAAAACAAGTGATCATGTGTATCTATACTATTTCTTTGCCTATGTGCCTATGTGTATTTTTTTGCTTAGTCATGTTTGTATAGTTGGTTAAAATGGAATACAATTCAGGTTGTCATATTACCTAGGTTATGCTGAGAAAAAAAGGATATCACATTCTATACAGCACAGTCCTGAGCCCTATATATGTGTATTAAAAAAAAAAACAGCAAAACAAAAAAATGGCTAAAATGCTCTGGGGTTTAAGAGCTACACATGTCCTAGGTAACCTCTAATGTCCCTGGTTTGATCCTGAGCTCAGGTTACTGTTCACTCACTTGAGTTTTCTTTCGATTCACTCCACTTCGCAAAAAAGGCATGCAAATAGAGGCAGATTAGCTACATTACACTGTCTCTCATCGGGAATGTGCTCATGTAAGGTGTCCTGCAGTGAACTGGCATGCCAGTTGATTTCTTCATATTTATTTTCTTGCTTTGCTTTGCTTTGTTTCTTTTATCATAACATGGCTAACTGGCTGGCTAACTGAGCAAAAATCTCATTATTTCAAAAAATCGATTCCAAAAAAATGCATGACTGTTAATTGTTTCAGTAAATTCCGAAACTCCTTGTAAATATACTTTTATATACATGAATATCAATTTTGCTACATTTTGCTCTTGTTTGTACATATGGGTCAATGTCTCATTTACCCATTTAAGGTGAACACATTCATGGTGTGTACAATTTGTTCTCTGGCCTTGGAAATATCAGGCAGCCTCAGGCTTTCCCTGGTTGAAAAGAGAAATGATTCCTCTCTGCTGTAGCGCCGGAGTATTTTTAGATCGCTGAATAGAGTTGCAGATGGGCCGCATAAAAACTGAATAGTGTTCCATTTCTGAAACAAGTCCTGAATTTGGCCTTTTGAGGCATTTGGCAGGCTTTTTAGCAGCAGCTGAGAAACATCATACTCCCCATGCTTACAATATGATCATGTTTTTCACCAGGTCGAAGGACTGTAGGTTATGAAAAAAAGAGAAAAATGAAACGCTATCAACTGCTAAATAAATTGACTGCTTTTAATTCCCATCTTCTCTATCCATTTTCAGCTCAGGTTGCCTTGTGACCAAGCTATGAAAGCTTTAAGATTTTTACTGTAAGGACATCAATATGAACAATTTCAAAGTTATAACCGAATTTAAAAACATTTTCAATGACACATCAGGGTTCATTTAGATACTACATTGGATGTAGAATAAATCCAAATAAATTTTGAGTATTTGAAGTAGCTGTCCATTTAAAAATTTTAAAAGCTTTTTCTTGCTTAAAGTTTGCTTCCATACTGTTTAACAACAACAACCACTACAGGCAATTTGGGAATGCCAATTAGCCTAATCTGTATGCCTTATGACTATGTGAGGAAACTGGAGTACCCAGAGGAAACCCACCAAGTATGGGGAGATCATGCAAACTTCATGCACACAGACCTGAGATGGGAATTGAACCATCAACAGTTGCAAGGTGATAGTGCTAACCAATACGCCTCTGTGCTTCCTTGTGTAGATCTTATTCCTTAGAAATCCTATTCCTATTACAAATAATAGTTAAATAAGTTATTGTTAACTTCGCTGTAATTACCAAGTATTTACAGCTCTATTATTATTATTAAGTTACTACCAACGGAAAATGGCTAATTAGTAATAATAATTACTGACTAATTGCTGATCAAGTTAACATTAATCTCTAACAGCTAAAGCTCACCTTGCTTGGCATTCTCAAATTGTGTGTGTGTCCTGCAATGGATTGGAACCCTGTCCTGCCTTGTGCCCAAAATAACAGGATAAGCGGTATAGATGATAAATGAATGAATGAATAATACACCTCAACTTATTTCAGCTTTTTAGTGTCTACAACATAAATGTTTATGTGAGTTATTTATAGGTTTCCGTATGGGGGTGATGTTTATTTTTAGCCAAGGTCTAATGGAAAAAAGGACAATAATAACCTACAAAAGAACAAGGCTGTTATGTCGAAATGAGCAACAAATATCTTTTATTAACAGCATAAACTGTTACTATACAAACAATAACACATTACTGTGCAAAAGTTTTAGACAGGTGTGAGCAATGTTGTAACGTAAGGATTATAAAATAATAATAATAATAATAATAATAATAATAAAAATAAAAATAAAAAATATATATATATTATTGTGTTAATAGTGTGTTAATAGTGTTAATAGTTGATTTTGATCAATTAGCAAAATGGAAAGAAAATGAACAGAAAAGAAATTCAAATTAAATCAGTATTTGGTGTGACCAACCTTTATCTTCAAAACAGCATCAATTCTTCTAGGTAAAATTGCACACAATTTTTGAAGGAACTTGGCAGGTAGGTTGTTCCAAACATCTTGGAGCACTAACCACAGATGTTCTGTAGATGTAGGCTGCCTCTAATCCCCTCTAGTCTTTTCATGTAGTCCCTGATAGACTTGATGATGTTAAGATCAGGGCCCTGTGGGGTCAAACCATCTCTTCCAGGACTCCTTGTTCTTCTCTATGCTGAAAATAGTTCTTAATGACATTGGCTGTATGTTTGGAGTTATTGTCCTGCTGCAGAATAAATTTGGGGCCAATCAGATAAGTATTTGCCTGTATTTCTCAGCATTGACCATTAATCTTCACCAAAACTTCAACTTAATTTGCATAAATGCAGTCCCAAACTTGCAAGAAACCTCCACTATGCTTTACTGTTGTAACTGTACTTATTATTACACCCCTATTGAGCCATTTGGCAAACAACCTGTCTCCTGCTATAGCCATATATTTCAAAGTTTGACTCATTGCTCCACTGCACCTGCTGACATTTTTCTGCACCCCAGTTCCTATGTTTGTGCAGAATTCCCACAGCCTTGTTACTACATCAGAGGTATATCATTTGGGCCACAATTCTTCCATGAAAACCACTTCTAGCCAGACTTTTCCAGACATCAGATGGGTGTACCTGAGTCCCACTGGTTTCCATCAACTCTTGGCACTAAAGGCACCGCTGGACATCTTCCGATGTCAAAGGAAGGTAAGCATGATGTGACTTTCATCTGCTGTATGAAGTCTTGGTCGACCACTGTGTCTACATTCCTCAACATTGGCTATTTCTTTGTGCTTCCTCAAAATAACTTAAATGTTACCAGGGAGAGGTGGCACAGTGGTGTAGTGGTTAGCACTGTCGCCTCGCACCTTCAGGGTCTGGGTTCGATTCCCGGCCAGGCTCAATTCCCGTCTCTGTGTGCATGAAGTTTGCATGTTCTCCCCGTGCTTGGTGGATTTCCTCCGGGTACTCTGGTTTCCTTTCATAGTCCAAAGATATGCAGGTTAGGCTAATTGGTATTCCCAAATTGCC
The DNA here is from genome assembly GCA_028570985.1 of Heterobranchus longifilis. Classification (NCBI taxonomy): domain Eukaryota; kingdom Metazoa; phylum Chordata; class Actinopteri; order Siluriformes; family Clariidae; genus Heterobranchus; species Heterobranchus longifilis. The sequence continues at coordinate 18,796,984 of JAOVVB010000020.1, read as the reverse complement.
CGTTGTGTGTATATGTGTGTGCCCTGCACATGGATTGGCACCCTGTCCAGGGTGTACCCTGCCTTCAGTGGTGGCTGCTCTAAGACTATAAGGGAAGCTCAGCTTCCTCTACTATGTCAGAAAATAAATGCTCATATACTCAGCAAAAAAAGAAACGTCCTCTGACTTTCAACTGTTTTTACTTTCAGTAAACTTAATGTGTAA
>JAOVVB010000020.1:18756082-18796680 GCA_028570985.1 Heterobranchus longifilis | reverse complement strand
TTGATGCCAGAGGTCAGATGAGAATTTGAGTTGTTTAAATTGATAGAATCGCAACAGTAACTCAAATAATATTCCCCTATAACCGATGTATGCTGAAGAGCATCTCTGCAGTCACAACATGTTGAACCTTCAGAAGCAGATGCACTATAACACTTGGTGCCACTTTTGTCAGCTAATAGCAAGAAACCGAGCCTACAATTCACATGGACTTACCAAATTTGCACAATAGAAAATTGGAAAAACATTGCCTGGTCTGATGAGTCTCGATTTCGGACATTTGGTGTAAATAGCATGAAAGCATGAATCCATCCTGCACATTTTGGGACCGACCATCATTTAAATGCCACAGCATATCTAAATATTGTTGCTAACCATGTTCTCCCTTCATGACCCCAAGATAATGCACCAAGATGTCACAAAGCTAAAAATAAGATGGCAGTGGGTTCACTATACTCAAATAGCCTTCACAGTTAACAGATCTCAATCCGGGGCATCTTTAGGATGTGATGTTAGCATCATGGAATTGTAACTGACAAACCAGCAGCAACTGCATTATGCTATCATGTCAATATGGATCCAACCCTCTAAGTAGTTTCCAGGACCTTGTAGAATCAATTAATACCGCGAAGAAGTAAGGCAGTTCTGAAGGCAAAAGCAGGTCCAACACAGTACTAGCAAGATATGTATAAATGATGATTTGTAGCTGCTATTGTAGAATAATCTGACTAATCTGGCACTGTGTTTTACAGCATATGTTTACTCTTTGGGTTGCTCAACTTTTTTAAATAGTTTTTTACTTCACACTTCATAAAGGCCTTTGAGAGGCTAGTCCTTAATAATCTACACCCATAATGACATACCATCTGGACCCCCTGTAGTTTACAGTACCTACCAGGCCCACCCAGGTGAAAATGCAGCTCTGATCCATATGCTTCACACAGCTGAATTTGAATTTGAGTTGACACATATTTGGACAAAGTCAGTTCTATGGTTCACAGCTTACTTCTTTGATTTCTCCACACCTGACTCTGTGAGTAGCGGAAAGCTCAAGGCAATACATCTTGAGATGTTCATACTGTCTACTGATTCGCTCTAACCTTAGCAAAAAAGTGTAGTTTTTTTCACTATATAACATCTGCCTTCTGGTACAAAACAAGCTCATGTCAGGTTCCATTGGTGTAATGACAGGATGGATGGATGCAGGCGGCTTGCTGGAGGGCTTTATCTTGTGATGCCTGGAAAAACCATATGATGGGATTCAAAAAATACAATAAATGCTATTGCCAGATATTCACTTTAAAACTCACTTTTGTATAATCGTTATATATTCTTTTAGAAACTTTGAACTTATGTGTTTTTGGCTGAATGTGACGGTGAAAGGGCAAACTGGGAAATGATCAAATTATCAGCTGCCTTGAAGGAAGTAAATGCATTTGACAGACGTTTGCATCAAAGTTCTCAGGTCCCTGCAGGTCTGTGTTGGTTTCCACCAGATTCTCAAGTGTTTTTCATCTAACCGTAAATTGCCCCTAGAACATGTGGTATAACGTCGTTTCTATCGTTCTATCATTTCCCCATGGTCCCCATCTTTTTCTTACCATTGATAGCTGCAATACAAAGCTTTCTGCATTCGATCAGCACAGTTTTCTCTTGATACTTTTGATACTTTTTAAATAAGGGGGAAGTGGCTGGTTAATAAAACAAACAAAACATAAAAAGAAATAAAATGAAATTTCTTAAAATCATAAACATGCAGCTATTTCTTGTTCTTATTTTGTAGTAGTTTGTTGAAACAACCACATGGAATTTCCACTTGGATGGTTGCTTAAAGTGAGGACAGAAAGCCCCAGATTCCATTTCCCTACAAAAATAAATATCATTTCTGGTGGAACATCAGTTTACTCACAATGAGAACAGCCAGAAGGGTTTCACACTTATCATTTGCATCATATGTTTATTTTAAAGTGATGGCTCACTGCTCAAGTGGTGAATAAATGATAGAAAAAAATGGCTGCACGGATGCTTTATTTTGCAGTGGGGTCATGCATATACATATATTCATTTATTATTATTATTATTACTATTATTATTATTATTAATTTTTTTTTTTTACAAATATATTAATGAGACATGCCAAATCTGGTAATGGTTCTGGTCAAATATCACACTCATTTAGTTGTTCTCCTGAAAATGGTTAGATACCATTGTTCATTATCATGTAACACCATGCAATGTAAGCCCTTTTGTTATGATTTCATGATTTTAATTATTAATGAAAAATAAGACTGCAAAATGTGCTTTTTGGGAGGAAGGAAATTTTAGGACAAGGAAAATTTTTAAATACGTAAAATTCTTGATTCTTGAGGTCTTGATATATGAGTACTGTAGTACATGTATGTTTACGTTTTGTCCGCCGAGCGTCACGTGATCACAACTGAGCCAATGGTTCTTTTCTCTTGCACTGTGGGATTGTGGGTAATCGTCTCCCATGCCCTGTCTCAGTGGATTGTAATCACGTGTATGTGCGCGCGTAAAGCATTTTTATTTTTATTTTGTGTCCAAATGTAGTGACTTTTCTTTAGTAACTGCACTGCAACTTGAGCCCACATTAATAAAGAAGGTTAAAAAGGATGTTTCAGTGCGGGAGATTATTTTGTTTAGAGGAGTGATTCCGTGTATATGTGTAAAAGTTGTCCTACACAGTAGCCCCTCTCTTCCTGCTTCTTCTCTCATCTAACACTAGTCACGATTCGAAGTTGTATAAAGTATTTTTACTTTATATTTTGTATTAATTATTTTTATATTAATTTTTTTGGGGGTTGTGAAATGCATCATGTTTTTTCCATTATTTCTTATGGGGGAAATTCGCTAAGATATACAGTATGTGAGTGCTTTGATACATAAGCACACTTCCAGAACGAATTATGCTTGCAATCCAAGGTTTAATTGTATTCAAATAATACAGATTGTCAGTGTCTACTTGTAAGTTAAGTTGCAGTTCACAACACGTTGTACTCATTTTTAATCACATGATTTGCTGATACTATTTTGAGTGCTCAGGTCAGTTGATATCCCACTCTATAATAAAGATGCTGTATAAAAGTCATAACATCTCAAATGTACTGTAAAACACAACAAGAGGTGTTCAGTGCTAACAGCCCACAGAAGCAACCTATATAAACAAAAATAGAATAAAATGTTCCATGACACCCATTATTGGTTGTACAGTATGTTACTCATTTCTGTATCAGTATCTAGTCTATCTATTTTAAACCCTCACTGTTTCTCCATGGTTGGCTGCAATGACCTATCACATCACTCCAGAAACCATTGCTCTAAGGGAAAGATGGGTTGCTGAGGAGCCAAACCTTTTGCAACCCACACACACAGATCGACTCGTACAAGGTGGGCAATTTCTTTGGGATAGGGATAACCGGAGTACCTAGAGAAAACCCACCCCACAGTGTTAGAACATGCAATCTCCACACACAGACCCCAGGTGAGATTCAGACCTCCATCTCTAAAGGTGAAGCTACAGTGCTAACCACTAAGCCAGCATGCTGCCTTATGCACTTTTAGTGTAAAAAAAAAAAAAAAAAAGGTAACCATTTTTTACTCCATGACAGGACAGCAGTTCCCAGAATTAAAAATTCTCCAGGCATAGAGCTATAAAAGTCTTACAGATCTCTTTTTTAAATGAGCCTGTGCACTTGAACTGTCTTTATTACCCCTCAGTGACATTATCATTGACCACTGAGTGCACCACAAAGCACTGTAATAACCCAATTATGTGTCAGTGCTGGGTTAATCAGCTTCCTCTCTCGCATACTTAAAACAAATCCAACTAATTTGTGGATATGAATTATGACACAATGATACCATTACTAACCTTATTACGCTGGTGAAAGGGAACTCTATGTGTGCGCCTTTCAGATGTATCACCAACACAGCTGATGTCACTTTAAACCTGCAAACCTGTGCCTCTCCTGCTTTACACGCCTGACACCTTTCATCATAATTGCAGTGAACCACATCCAGGGATCCCACACACATGGTTTTCATTCAATGATTGATGTAAATTACAAATCAACTGAGGATCTAGACATTGGAGGCTCAGCATAACACGGCATAATAAAGAGAGAAATGATGCTAATCAAGATGCAGATGAAAACCTTCATTTGAATCTAATCTTGATGTGTGGCACACCAGCTGTTTTAACCAGGATAATACATGACCTGAGACTTCATAAAAACTTCATACTACTGCAGTTTGAAAGATGAGCCTAGGATGAGTGGCCACTGTTCTCTCTATTCATGTTCTTCTCAAATATCGAAGTGACACTATCAAAAAAAAAAAAAAACTGTGACCAGCCTGTGATGAAGTGGGGATAATGGATTGTAACAACAGGAGATTTTTTTTATAAAATTTAACTTAATAAACGAGCGAGGTCTTGACATACGAGTAGTACGCATTCGCTTTAACTGTCGAGCGTCAGTCGTGGTTCTCTCTCAAGCGCAGGATTGTGGGTAACATCAGAGTCTCTCGCTGTCAGAGAGCAGTGAATCCGTTTTTGTGTCTGTGTGTGTGTGTGTGTGTGTGTGTGTGTGTGTGTTCGTACGCACGCACAGATGAAAAGTTTATGTCAGAAAACACAATGCATACCATTTTTTTTGTGTATGAAGGTGCATAATCGGAAAACAACCAGGGTGCCCATGCTGACCTGTGTCCACCACCTAAAGCACCATGGAGCAGTGAAAGTGGTCTAGTCTGATTGAATCACATTTTCTTTATAATCATGTGGATGGCCGGGTGCAAGATGGGGAAGGATGAACTATGGGAAGAAGGTATGGATATTAATTTTACACGTACCACCTACCTAAACATTGCCTGATGGCAGTGGCCTCTTTAAACAGGACAATGCACCTTTCCACACCACAAAAATGGTTCAAGAGTGGTTTGAGGAACACCGCAAGATTTAAATGTTGACTTAACCTCCAAATACTCTAGATCTCTAGATCTCAGTGCAATCAAGCATTTGTGGGATGTGCTGGAAAAACAAGACTGTTCCATGCAGGCCCACCTCACCACTTACAGGACTTAAAGGATCTGCTACTAATTGCTAGGTGCCACGTCTGGCCCTTAGTTAAGTAAAAAATTGGTTACTTAAGACTTTGAGTGATTAGCAGTTTCTGCTTTTGTGATAAGCAACCTTCTTTTGTCAGGTTATAAGCTGAATAATTCACTCAATCATCGTCTATCGCTTTATACCAATCCTGTATTTAGAGTCACGGGAGCTGGAGGCTATCTCAGGAGACTTGGGGCACAAGGCGGGGTACACTCTGGACAGGGTGCCAATCCATCGCAGGGCACACGCATACACACACTCACACATTCACTCACACACTACGGGCAATTTGGAAACACCAATTAGCCTAATTTGCATGTCTTTGGACTGTGGGAGGAAACCGGAGTACCTGGAGGAAATCCACCAAGCACAGGGAGATCAAGCAAACTCCATGCGCACAGAGGCGGTTATCGAACCTGGCCGGGAATCGAACCCGGACCCAGGAGGTACAAAAACGACTGTGATAACCACTAAGCTAATGAATAATGGAACTGAATAATTGAAAAATATATAAGTAAAAATAATAATAATAATAATAATAAATACTTATATGGCAGTGTTAACGAGTATGTGGGTTGTAATTGAGACGCATCACAACAAAGACAAAGTTACAACAATGACAGATTTATTGAATCTTTTTTTTATTAGTTTGGGCTGCTCTGACAAGTGTATTTACAAACAATGGCATGTGAGGCTATAAAAATGTGTATAACGTAAAGCAGAAGGTGTCAAGCATCAGGTGAACGTGACCAACACAGCGGCGTGCTGAAGGACCGAGATTTCTCTGTGATGGCCCATGTCTGAAACAAGTGAGCGTGAAACTACATGTGTGCTCAGGTCACAGTGCTAAGGTGAAATGCAACAATACAAAAACAATAACGTCAATGTCAATTCTTTAACACACACACACACACACACGCACACGCACACACACACACAAGCACTTCCATTATATAAAAATGAAGTGACAGGGGCTTCCAGTTACAGTCAACACTGAACAAATGTTTGCACCGGTTGTGTTATATGACAATTGGATTTTGCAGTTTTGCAGATATGAGTACTTTCCAGATGTTATGCAACTGCATTGCTTCTTCTAGAGCCTTTGCAGAAGATCAGTTCAGGATTGGTTGTGGTCCAGACTTACTGTACGTTCCCTACTCTCCTAACTGCATGGATTTCCTCAACATGGATTTGGCTCAACTCAACCTGTTTCCGAAGAAGCCACTGTACAGCGTATTTCTGCATTTTCCTGCTCAAACACACCCTCTTTCTTAGCCCCTGAGTTGTTAGAGCAAGGAAAACACTAAATTGTACCTTCAAACCATCATGACCATGATAACCAGGATTGCCGATCACTCAATCACTCTGCAGTATATGCTCTCATATTAATAATCATATTCTTTGTCCTTTGTTCTACAAGATTCATATCTGACTGCATGAAAGTACAAACACCTGCTTGTATTACTTTTTTTTTTGTTAAACTGAGTTCCAGCACAACACTAAAAATCATGCACAGGAAAATCATTAGCGTCACATATAAAAGAAATGAACATGAACACTGCAATTTAATCTCTCTTTTTTTGTATGTTAATGTCTCTCTTGTATTATCACTGTATATCATATATCACAAACCTACGGATACACAGTATCCATAAAATCAGGATCCATATGCTCCTATGTTAAAAAAAAATCATAGTTTTGTTACAGAAGCACATAAATCTTCAATCAACAAATCCCTCAATGAACCGAAAAAATTAAGTTACATTTCTTCTTCTTTTAAAAAATCAAGTTTTAGGTTTTTTCTTTTGTTACTCTATCTTAACATAAAATTGGACATAAGGATGCCTTGCTAAAAACAGGTGCTCTCTTGAAGCTGAAATGACTGTGATTACAGCAATTAATAACATGATTTAATGACTGGGAATTTCTCTGTAAAAAGTTGCATCAAAATTCCAGTCCACTGGTTCTGACTTTTTGTGTAAACTGCAAATTGCCAAATGCACCTGGAGCTTAAGACAAGGAGAAAATTATAAGCATTAAGATGTATCTACTTTTTGTTTAGCTCGATTAGCCTCATAGCTTTAAAATCATAAAGTGAAAACGCAAATGTGCCTTAGATGATTTGCAGAAAGGTTTAAATTGGATAATTTAATGTTTTCTGTTCATACTGTTTTCCTATACAATTAACAAATGCACTGTTTCCACCATGATTGGTTTTAAAGCTAAATGACTCTTTTGTCACTTGCACTATAACTGTTTTGCTAGAAATCATTACCACCACATATACTGAAGCAAATTATTTACTGTTTCATTAAATCTGTAAATCCATTACTATTGATTACAGCAAAGCATTCTCTTCCCCTCCCCCTTACTTGTCTGAGTTAATGTCAGTAATGCTATCCTACCAGTAAACTGGACACCAGTATGGTCTGACACACCAGTCGATTTTTAATTCCAGAAATGACCCACATGAGGCCGCAGTATGTGGCCCACATTCCTGTCCCCTGGACAACATCAAACAGTCTATTAAATCACGTCGGGCCTGCAGCTGCCACCGGGGACGGCTTCGGCGCACTGCTCTGTCAGCATCACCTCACCGTGCCGTATCATGTTTACATCTTAAGAAGCTGAAAGCGGAACTTAGAGGTGTTGAACAAAATATTTATATCCTTAAGATAAAATTGATATATTTGCCTTTTGCTTTTAACTGTGCGCTGCTGGGCATTGTGTTACCTTTTTTTTTTTCGTTTACAAAAGGCCTTTAATATAGAAATTTTCATGATACTGTACTTCCATTCCAGGCTTTAGGATGCCAATAAGCTTTTAATAAATTATGAATTATTTAATAAGCAAATGTGGCACTGGCCATAAACATGGACTCAGTATAAACTAGTTGAAAGAGATGTCAATGTCTTAGCTTGTCCCTACGTCTAACTTATTTTTGGTTACAATTCCAAGATTTTTTTTTTATAATTATTTTTGTTCCTCACTACCTTGTGCTCACACTAGCAAGCTGAAAAAAAAAGCCACAAGCAAACTTTATTTTTTGTGCAAGTTGACAAAATAAAGCTGTGATCCCAGAGATTGAAAGAAACTAAATTCAAATTATGTAAATCAGCGACAAATTGAATCCTGTCTTGGAAATGATGCTCTACAACTTTTCCTGTACAAACAGCACAGTACATTATTGCATAATGCCATTATTACCAGCTAAGACACATCACTACGACACTAAGCAATTTCATATGTGCTGAGTGATATGTGACTTAGCTATGGTTCAAAACATGACTTAAGAATGGAAAATGTCCAAAAATAACGCACCGTATACTGAATACGGTGTTAACGCATATGCACTGCAAGTGACTTCATTTAGTAAAGTTCTTGAGTCAGTTATATAACAGGGTCGACCAAAGTTTCATCTATCGCTTTACACTGACAACTTCACTTCTTTCCTCTTCAACAGCACTGGTACTACAAAAATGTACTACAGTTTAAACAACATTTATGTGCTTAGACCATAGTTAAATTCGTAGTCCTGACTGGTCAGAGGTGGTGATTTAGTCTTCTATACAGCAGAGAGTTCAATACACTGACAGTAGTCACACATTTATTTGAATGCACTTGTTCTAAAAATGTTATCCTTTCTACTGTAACAGGTTATTCACAGAAACTTGCAGGCCACATAATCAGATTTAAAAAAGCAAAAAAGAAAAAATGTGTAACCGCTGATGTGGTGACGTTTTCTGTAAGGGATGTTTATTTAGCATTTATGGAATGGAGTCTCCAATCATTTGTAGGAGTCAAATATAAAGCTGTATTTTGACCTTTTTTTGACACAGGAAAGTCTTTATGCTTTGTGGTTTCTTAGTAACATGACAAGCTGCATTTTTTTTTGTAAATTATATCAACTTCAAGAGAGATAAAAAGGAGAGGCTGTAGAGAGAAAGACTGCTGTAACTTAAGTGATAACTGGAAATAATTTTGCAGCTGTTCCACAAGAATAAATGGATAACAGTAAAAAGTGTTTTGCTGTAATGTAGTGTAGTTGGAAAATCACTATGGTGTAAGATGATGAAAACACATGCTGTTACAGGAAAATGATCAAACCTGGGCTATAAGAAGTATATTATTTGTGTTGGGCCGCATCACTCCACCCCTTTCGTTGATTATTTTCTTATAACATAACGCACCCAAGTGTTTTATTCCCTTGTTTCTTAAAAAAAAAAAAAAAAAAAGCTGGACAGACCGTGCCCACATTCACACCACAGGCTTGTGGATTGTTAGTGTGAATCCAGGATGAATCCGCACTACTAGGTGCAGTGGCAAGGTGTGAAATAATGAGTAATAAATATGGGAAAATGCTTTTTTTGTTAAACAAACAAATATATTCACTTACAGAATTGATCAGCGAGGCTGCAAACTCTATAACAAAATACCACTGTTGCTACTACACTTGAGCACTTATTCACTTCAAGAATACAGTTTGTATTCTACTTTTTAAACTGTACACAATGTACAAAACAGATGAGTGCTTATTTCTTTTTTTATATAAGAAAACTCCTTAAAAACAACAACAAAGTCCCCGGGTAAAGACTCGATAGAAGGTACACTCTGAAACCAGTTCTGTATCAGTCCTTTACACAGTTGTGTTTAAAATGTTCCCATGGTTCCAGATATCTGACACCTGGCTTATGCTGATGGGAGTCTGTTATTCCTTTTACAGGAAAAAAGTCCAAATAAAATAAAATAAAATATATATATGTCTTTTCCATCTTCCATTTAAAGGTAAGCCATTGCTTGATGAAAGAAAGTGTGTATGCATATACATTTATCTGGCTAGTGTACCGATATCCACCAAAATCCATCCTGTAATGCATCCCGGATGAGAAGATCCCACTCTTATCGACTGAGTTCTGGCGTCTTCTCATTAGAGGAACAGTGGAGATAATGAGGACCTCAGATGTCTACTTTTTTTTTTTTTTTCAAAAAAAAAAGTGCTCTTTTAAGAGTCCTCCTCTGCATTGCGATTATGACCTGTTATTGTACCCTCACACACACAGAGGCTGCTATAATGATTTTTGAGAGATGAGGATGATCAGGGCTGAGGCTAGCGGGAGACCAGCCATATGTACACGTCCAGCAGAATTGACATCTCCTCGGGATGGCTCGGCTGATTCATGGCTTGTGTCGTCTAAAAAAGAGATGGAATTTTTTTTAATGAATGCTTTGGAAAACATCAAAAAAACATCCAAAAAAAGTAAGTGAACAGACGAACCTCTGGGCTCTATTGAGTTACTGTCATTGACGTCGAAGACCCGGTCATGAACGCTGACGGTTTTCACGCAGTTGTCTGTGAGGAACATTAAACAGGCTGCTGTTAGGACAGGCATCATGATATCTTTGTGTTATCACTCTTATCCCAATCTCAAAAAAACTGCACAGATAAAACGGTGATGAATTAACTCCACCAGGAGCTGGTAAAACTTACTCGCAGGTCTGACGAAAACTTTCAGCCTCAGACAGGTCTTTCTTCCATTCTCAGCGACTGTAGAGGCTGTGGAAACAATTAAGATGTTTACTACTAGACTCGAAGAATCCATGCCACATGTGAGTACAAGTGAGAGCACTTCTGTTCACCGTAAAATATTAATCCCTATAAAAACCAATCTAAACAGCCAACGTTTGCTAGTTTTTACTTTAGTTTTATGTTTGGGAAGATGTGTCGGGGTGCTCGTCTGTTGTTCGTTTAATGACAATTTATATTGACGATTTATGTGGACACATCTACAAGAAATGTCCACTTCCATGCTATTAAGCCCAGATTTTCATGTCATGGTTTTGAGGGTTTCCTGAAGAAGCAGGATGAGGTATAAACTCTATACCGCTTTTCCTTAACAGGGTTGCGTTATGCCTGAAGCCTATACCAGTGGATTAGAGACACCAGATGCAATACATCTTGGATGGGGTGCAAGTCCATTGCAGGGCACGAGCACACACTGATTGACACTCACACTATGGGCAATTTGGAAATGGCAATTTTTAAATCTGGAAGAAAAGAAACTGGAGCATCCAGAGGAAACCCACCAAGCATGTGGGGATCATGCAAGCTCCTTCAGACCTGAGGCAAGACTCAAACCTTCATCTGTGGAGATGCAAGGCCTCAGTGCTAACCACTTTGCCATATTTGTTTGGCTGTTGAGTTAAAATATCAATAGTCTTTTTTTTATGGTTCTAAAGCATAGTTTTGAACACACTTACAGCATGCTGTACCATTTCTTTCACACTTAACACTCGTTTAGTCGCATGACTCCACCCTGCCCAGTCTATGACATGGAACTGACATGGAGGAGAACTCTCCCATTTGCATATTTACTGTACAAACCTTATCAGTGACCTATGAGAGTAAAAAACAAACAAACAAAAACATTCATTCATTCATCTTCTATACTGCTTATCCTATAACCGACATCCTGGACTCGTGGCTAATCCAACATATTTACAGAAACACACACACACACACACACACTGACTCAGACACATTACGGCCAATTTGGGAATGGCAATTAGACTAATTTGCATGCCTTTGGATTGTGGGAGGAAAGCAAAGAACATACAAACTCACACAGACCCACAGCAGAAATCTAACCTTCAGTGAGGCCACAGTGCTTAAACAAACAAGTGCTTAAACAAAAGAAAAATCCACAGAACAAAATAATTGTTTATTAATCATAATCGAGAAAATTTGTTTCACTTAATACTGGTATTGATTTGAGGACACAGAATCAGATATCTTGTAAGAATCAGCCCGAATTACTGCACATGTCTTACAGAAACATTATACAGTATACTGTACAGTGAGGTCCAAAAGTGAAAATGCTTCTATTTTGCGTTCTTTCCCAATTTAATACAACATTTTTTCTACAAATGAGCTACTGGCTGCTGTAGTCTCTGATTTTTTTTCTAACTGTCTGTCAGACATTTTGGTGAATAGAAGTCAATCATCTGAGGACAATAAAGACCTAAGTTTAAAAAAATGTAGTGGTGCAACAGAAATGTATTTGCTTTGTCGCCTGGAGAGCGCGAGTACAAATGCCAAAGCTATCTATGGAGGGAGTCGAAGAGAGCAAAATTGTTCATACTGTCTGGGTGGGAGGGATGGCATGATAAGGGCTGAAGTGCTTATTGAAAGAATGAATGAATAAGGTCTTAAGCACCAGGGTAGTATCTTAAGTTATAAATGCACATTAAGTTACGTTATAAATGCACATTATAATTACTTTTCTAAGTAGACACCAGGAGACACAGGAAACGAAACAACAAGAAATAAAGAGGTTTGAGCTTTCAACTTCCTTAGAGTAAAAAATGCATTATCAAAACTATACTGTCCCCAGCTAGGAGCCCTTTTTGTGAGCTGATAATGTGCTGTGATGTATCATAAATGGCAAAGTGGAAACCACAAACCACTTGGAACTGCACTTTGATAGTTGAAAACACTTTGTCTCCTCTGAGCCATTACCTGCCAAAGCAGAGCTGCTGATGTCACGAGCTCTGTACATGTTCCAGGTCTCATTTAAATGCCTGTGTGAACACACGGGCCTCAGAGGGAAATGCAATCAGCATTCATTTAATTTCCTAGCCATATATATGGACAGTACTACATCAACTATGCCCTGTCAGCTATAGGCTCTGTTTCTCAATTTGTCTTTTCCATAAAAGAAAGCCTGTTAGTGCTTAAAAAGAAGCAGGGAGACAGACTTCTTCATAGTCCACCCTCTCTTTGTGCAGCAGGTAATGCAATCTCCTGCTGTCAGGAGTTAATGCAAATGAGGGGCAAAAACCATGGGGATGGAGAAAAAGCGATCCTGTTTCTCTTAGAGATCACACAAGAAGTAAAGGTGACTATGTAATGAGGGGGAAAAAAACAGCTCACCTAAAGGTCTCCATTCAATGACACATCACAGAGAACTATCTATAAAACAATAGACCTTTACTGATTCAATTAGTTAAAAATAGTTTTAGTTTCTATGCATCTGCTATAAGTCGACCGGTTAGAGGTCAAATATCTTGTCTTGGTCATAACTAACAGAAACCAAATCCTTTTAAACATCCATGTGGAGGATACTTACTGTGCCTCTGACCTTTTTGACCTCTATTGGCTGAACATGATATTTCCACCTGCCTCTAAATCTTGATTGGCTACTACATACATCAACGCCTGCTACTTAACGTCTATTGGGTGCTAATAACATCGACAGCTGCAGATGACAGGTGATAAGTGCCACACCTGTTAGACAAAATATCTGTACTGATGATACAAATGACCTCCAATCAGTCAATGACACTGCTTTTTCCTAGAGTCAGATCTACAGCGTCTTTCCAATCACAATCTGGTTTCTGATTTTCTTGTTGTATTCAAGCAAATGTTTACAACATTATGCAGCATTCTCTATGCAGACTACATAATTATCTGATCATTCAGTACAAGTTTAGATTACATTTAGGAAAACTTGTACAAGTTTAGATTGCTAAAGAGACACTAAAGTTCGTATACCATAGTACATTCACTGAGTGATGTGTGTAACAACTTTGTAAAACATCTCCTCTGTGATAAAAGTGTTGAGTCTGGACAGTGATTCAATTAATGCATGTAGACATGATTTCTGCACGTTGTTTTGTCTACAAACCTAGACCACTGCATCAAACATCACATGTGGTTATTTACACATGGTTATTTAATTCTGTTTATGCATTTCGGTGTATTTTGTGCATTATATTGTTCTTAAATGAATTGCTTGAATTGTTCTTTAAAACTAAAAGTTGCATTAAATTAACATGACATTAATATAAAATATATTAATATAAAAAATATATATATAAAAAATAGTTCCTTTAATCCGCTTTTGTGTTGATGCTAATCTGATTGAGTTTTACTGTCTTTCTCCCAGTGTAGACAATATTGATAGGAAGTTATACCCAAAGACATGGTCAATTGAAGCTTAAGTTAAAATTAAACTTTACTACCATTCATGTTTTGCATACACTTGCCCCTAAAAACTTTGCAAGCCATAGGTCTGAGGATAAAATAGCATAATAAATGTGCGAAAAAAATGAAAGAGAAAATCTGAGTTTTTCGAGACGGCTGCTTCTATAACATTTCTGTAATTAGTCATATGATGAAGAAAGAACATTTATTTGTTTCATATAGATGACAGGGAATGCCTTACTGGATCAACCAGAAATCAGCTGGATGTGGTTTGAAATGGTATGTACAGAAAGACAGATGTCTATACAAGAAGGAAAAAGAAAAAAGAAAGAAAAAAAAACCTTCAGGCACCAAACAACTTTAGGCTGACGGAACACATAAAAACGATCATAATTCAAGCATTAGGAATACATGGCGTAAAAGTCTACATGAGGATATTTTATTAATCCCTGAAGTCTGTACAGATATGTTCCCAGAATGCAGTGTGTTGCTGCGGGCGCTGACCCCCATGATTCTCTGTTGCGTGGGGTCTCCAGCTGCTCTTGATCTGCCTGCTGTCTCCCCTTTCATCCTTCCTTCCATACTGTGGGAAGAGGATGGGTTAAATCAAAGCACTTATGTTCAGTCTACAGGGACACACTGGGGGTAGGTAAACCCTTAATCGTGTCCCCACAAGCATATTTACTCTTCGCTATTTGCCCATGGCGAGTCCAGCGCCATTTAGATCAGAAGCCCGAGCACTGATTGGAAACATCCATAAGAAACATGCCACGGCTTTGGGCGTATCCAGCTCCACCTTCTATTTATTACCATCTTTAACTACTTTTACATTACGCACTAAGTCTTTCCTTAGTTACATAATGTCACTGGCTATTAAGCCCTAATTACTTCCTTCAATTTTTCATTCCTGTTTTAAGTGGTACCTGTCACATTTACAGAGGAATGACAGACTCAAAGCGCCTTCATTTGCCTTTCAGAATTTGTAATAGTGAAAAAGAACAGCTACCAACATTGCATTCTATAGTGCATTAAGATAATTATGCGGGTGGTGCGTAAAAGGTACTTGAGTCTAGTCAATCACTGAAATTATGCCTTTGTCAGCCTGGATCATGTAACTTACCTCACTGTGCATGTTCAGACACAACTCAAGACAAGACTCAAGGCCAGTGCATGCTGCCAAAGTCTGAGCAGCTTCTTCATGTCTCCAGAGTCACATAGCAGACATTACATCCGCAACATAGCCAGACATCTAAGCTTAAGATGGGAAAATCTCCTAGACACTACTATTTCAGCTATGATATCACACAAGATGAAACCAAGAAGTCTTATAAATGATAGGAAGATGGATTGATGCCCATCTGTGAGATAAGGCACCCTGCTGTCTTCTGTTCTGCCACATTCTTACACTCTGAGGGCACAACATAAAGTTAAAAATTGTCACTCATTAAGGATAGCATGTCTAAAACTTGTCTGAGTATTCAGTAGAAATTCGAGTGTTTTTTTTTTTTTAAATAATAGTGCACAAACTCTTTAAAATCAAACTTATATCTGATAGAGAGCTCCACTAACAGCTCCATCAACATACCACAACTCCAACCCTTATATAATGTATGAGGGTGGAGAGAGACAAAAAAACCTCAGTTGAAATTGAATTTCTATCCTCCTAGATTAAGATCAGACTTCCACCCATACCATATTGGAAAAACATGCTGCCCTAAGCTATTCAGGAATTAAGAGTTCTACCGCAACCATCAGAACATGGTCACTTTTGACCCCACAGGGGCCAGCCCTCTGATCCCTACTGATCGCTTCCTGAGCATGCCGGGCCTGTGACTGACAGCTCTGAGGCCGAGTGTGTCGCCCTGAGGCTGTGCGAGAGCGACCTCTCACACGCAGTGATTAACCATCACAGGCTGTAACAAAGACACACTATGTAGCTCATGCAGACACAAAGACATGTAAATCGAACTAACCAAAATAGAGACAAAGTAATTCACAGTTATACGACCTTCACACCTTACAAAAATACAATAAGACCAAGAAAAAAATAATAATTTTTAACTAATGGCAGGGCAATTTAAATATGTGTATATGCCATTTGTAATGCATACTGTATATGTAATATGTAAATTATAGGCTACAATTATGAAAAGTTAGTTTATTTAGCTAACTGAAAATTAATTTATTAAATCAGAAATCATGTTGCTAGCTAAACTGCCATAAATAAGAGATTTTTTCTCTAGCTAAACAGATATACACTAACCAACCACAACACTAACACCACCACCAGGTGAATTAAATAACTTTGCTTAGGAATTACAGTATATACCAGTAAAATGGTGACCGGATCATGGGCACCCAAGCCTCATTTATGCCATTGGGGACCAGAGGCTAGCCCCTTCCGATCCCACAGAATACCCAAATGAACCTCTGCCAGCATTATGATGCCGGACACAACAGCACACCCCAAATGTCTTGTGTTGCCATGCCCAGAGGTGACAGAGCCGCTCCAGTGGCACACGGTTGAACCTCTGTGGTTTTAATGTTAATGGATGATCGCTGGAGCTAACTAACTACAAAGTTTAAGACCAATGCGGAATGCATGAGTGATCTCACCTCATATAAAAGTTAAAAACATTAATCAAAAGACACTTTCTATTTTCCCCAAAAGCTTGAATAAAAAGTTATTTTATCATGTACTCAAAGTGACATTCATTCATTCATTCATTCATTTTCTATACTGGTTATCCTTTAATCTTGCTGTAGGGAGCCTTCAGGCACAAGGTAGTGTATACCCTGGACAGGGTGCCAATCCATCACAGGGCACATATGCACACACATTCATACAATCATTGACAGACTTTTGGCAATTTGGAAACGTCATTTAACCTAATCTGCATGTTTTTGGACTGTGGGAGGAAACTGGAGTACCCAAAGGAACAGGGAGAACATGCACAATATGAACTCCACACACACAGACCCGTGGAGGAAGCATTTATTACACAGTATATCTAAACTGTTATTTACCAGTTTAAAAACAGTCTTTTAAAATTGAGATTTTGGGCTCTTAGCCATACTAATAAAGGCAGATAGATGATGAGTGTATGGAATGAGGTCATGAAACAATTCTGCTATTTAATAATGTTATTAATGCAGTCAAAAGTCTAGCCAGTTATAGCCCATTTAAGGACAAAGAAAGTTTTCACCAACGTTAAATGTTAGATAAATAAATATCTGTAATAAATATATGATAAATATCTGTACTTCAGGAAATGCATATGTATGTTTGACAGTGCATGTATGATAATAATTGGATCTAGAATCACTCTTCATTTCCAATAATGATGCATTATTTCAGCACAAAAAGTACATATTTAAGAACAACTAATAGCTTTGCTACTTGCAGTAACCCGGTTGTCCAAAACTGTTTAACTCATACACTTTCGTTTGTACAAACAATTCTGAAATGTTTGGCATTGATATGATCTGCTTGACTGCAATCTAAGCAGTTGCTATCTGCTTGAAATTAAATTCTCTGCTATGTGGGTGTATGATTACCTTAACACTCCACTGTACACTCCAATATGAGCCAAAAATGCCTGACTGCTGACAGATTGTTTGTTATTTCATCCTCCCTTCGGTTGCATCTGTAGGTCGGAGTAACAGGCTATTTGTTAAAGCGAGTCCGCAACTGTTGAGTCATAAAACTGAGTCACAAAGGAAAGAGCTGTGGGCTTTGCACAGGCTCATATTCTCTCACTGCCTATTCCTATAAAACCTTCCGATTACCTGACAGCTCCAACATTTCAGCTGGCTACACGTCCTATTGTTCTCACACAAAGTCTCAGGATAATGAGCAATTCCTTGCTCATTGTGGCAATTCCTTTCATACCTGGACATGTACAAAAAAAAAAAAAAAAAGATAACTTATAACTGATCTGCAGTAACCTCACACCTAATCGCTGTTTACTGTGCATTTCTCGTCTTCTCTCTGCTCCTTTTATATGCCACAAGCACAACTGTTTTGTTTTTGACGTACCCACATGATCTGTCAGTTCATCAGGATGAATCATGCTAATTCCAAATCTCCTGTGTGAGCCTGCATAAATGAAGTTATCTCTAGAGCCAGAGCTGTCCAGGCAGTCAGACCATTCCTGCGTCTTATTTTGTCTTCCGCCTCTTGCTCTACAGGGATCTGACTCCAGTTGTAAAAACATGGGTTTAGATGCTTGTTTTTAAGAGGCCTCTCGCGAGCATGCGAAAGCTGAAACTTTGAGGCTGTAACAAAGACCCCTTACAGGAAAAGAAGGTTTTTCATCATGATTCATGTTTTCGTTTCTGTGTGTTTTGTCAGGATTGGTGAAGCACAGACTTATTCTCACCAACAGCTTTTCTTTTTACTGCTTGAAATCAACTGCTTATCCCGAAATTATTCATGCACCATGAGGTCACGACTAATGCATTATAAAAACTAAAACTGCTCAAAAACATATCGATTCACAAAACTGGATTTTGCGGACGAAATATTTATAAGGCCAAACTTTTCTGTTAAAAAAAATGAAATACAATTAAATGGTATTTATTTTGGCTGAAAACACTAAATTATATTATGATGTTGATAACGTGTTTTACTACACAATAAAACAGT
Source organism: Heterobranchus longifilis (assembly GCA_028570985.1). Classification (NCBI taxonomy): domain Eukaryota; kingdom Metazoa; phylum Chordata; class Actinopteri; order Siluriformes; family Clariidae; genus Heterobranchus; species Heterobranchus longifilis. The sequence continues at coordinate 18,777,924 of JAOVVB010000020.1, read as the reverse complement.
ACTGCAAAATTATTACCAAAATGAAATTAGATGCAGCATAGTTCACCATAGTTTACCAATATGGAAAAACACATGGAAAACACAAAATTCAAAAAGAATTTGTTCATATCAGTTTGCCTAAACATTGCCCACTGCCAAAAAACATTTTTAAATGGAAATTCCCTTTTCATAATAAAATTGATATAATATTTACCTTTAAAAAAAAAAAAAAAAGTATTTCCAGACATTTTTAACATGTTCTATATGTTCCATTTGGTATATAATTTTGCTACTTTGCTACTTTTAATTAATTTCTAGAAAGTAAGCCATAATAAGCCATTATGACAATCTCAAGCTTGATATTAGTTAGCAATTCTATAAACAGCCTTAATAATCATACATTTGGTTTATGGTAATCTTATAATTAAAATGACCTAATACATTTGGCTACATTATATACAATAGTTTGATTCAGTTTAATTTTTTGTAGTGCTCCTTTTTACTTATACTTTTTAGTCATCTTTAGTAACCACTTTATCTTGGCCAGAGTTACAGCAGAGCCTGGAGCCTACTCCTGGGCGATGAGGTTGGAATATACTTGAGTGGGATGCCAGTGTTTTGCTATGGATTACAGTATGTATTCACTCATTCACACACTTCCATGGACATTTCCAGAACATGTTCAACTTCATACAAACAGTAGCCTGAGCTCAAGATCTAACTAGAAACCCTCGAGCTGTGAGAAAGCAATGCTGCTGTTTTTTAGTTTTATTATTATTATTATTATTATTATTATTATTATAGTTTTACTTTTCATGAATGATAATTATCCTGCTATGTACCTGTATTATGCGGTTACTGTGGTTTAGTTCCTGACTATACTCACATATGTAGTAGTATTCTCTGCCCGGTCGGAACTCGAAGCCCAGCGAGAATGGTGTGAAGAGCTGAAACTTTTCTGAGAACTTAAGAGGCCCATTGGGAGAGTAGGGCCGATTGCACTCCCAGCGTTTGAAGCCCGTCGCTGTGTGGTCACAGGAGCTGTAGCCGTCGTAGTTGACCATGTACAGCATGTAACGCTCTGTCCTCTCCGCTGGAACAGAGTCCATGTAGTGGGGACAGTAGACGTCCAGGTAGTCATTGATGCACACGTCAAGGTGGTAGTCACCTCGATAAAATCTGAGAAAAAAGTGAATAAGGGAAATAAACTTAAAACACCTTACTAGAAGAAAGACAGAGGAAGATCAATCTTATATAACGATTTGTATACATCATGAAGGAATCTAAAACATGTGTGGTGATGATGAGTGGGGAAATGAATAATCCTATCCTTGACATTGGAGCTTTAAAGAGTCCTGAAATTATGAGGCTTTTAAGGGCAAAATATGACAAATTGAATAATGAGACTCAGAGGTATTTCAGACACGGGAATGATGTGCATTCCATATGCCGAAGCAGCCTGCTAATCCAAGATTTACATCTTGTTTATTGTGGAAATAAAAGAACCAAGCAGGACTTTTGGGGGGGGGGAGACATGTGAACAAAGAACAAGGAAGCATTTTAAAAACTTGTACTCCCCAAGGCACCATATAAGGTTGCAGTAGAGTTGAACTGGGTCAGGCCTCAGAGCTATTCTCTGCTTGCTTACAGCATGGAATCATATACTAGTGCCTGGACATGCATGAGGAAACAATGTGGGATGGAGGTGTTTTGTAGCTCAGAGGGATGCATCTGGTAATCCTCCGATTTTAAACTCAGTAAAAGAACCTTGAGTAAGCAGACACCCAGCGGTGACCCTGAAGCTCACAACTAATGTGAGGTTAATGCTGAGATCCTGCTGTGGATAGTAGCTCTGCTGGGGCATCGACATCAAGATTTCTACTCATTAGATACAATAAAAGACCACTGAGCCCAGACGGAGCTCGAGAGCACTTGGATTATCATTTTGTGGATTTCACATGCACCACTGGAATACTGATTGTGCCTGCTTTTTGCGAGTGTGAACGAATGTGTTTCTCAAACTCATTTTGCATAAAACTTGTAAAGCTACATTCAAGGACCATTATTTACCAGAGTGCTACTTCATACTAACTCAAAGCAAAAACTAGGCTAAAAAAATGCCTTGTTCAACTTTTAACTTTTTATTGCCCACACTTTAACATTTTCCAAATCATACATATGCAATTTACTAAACATAAATCCGGTCCTGCTTGTGACAGGCCAGCAGGTATGTTTAGATTTTTATCTTCTTCTTCCGTGGCTTTCCATTCATTACAGGTTACTGATGGAGAAAAGTCAGCAATTCCCTTGGCCAAATCATTAACATGTTATATTTCCTGCAAGGGTAATTCGGCTTGAGGCAGGCGCTGACAAGACATCATCAACATATGCCTCAGAGCCTCGAGACAGCTCTGCTGACTGACCTGGTGTACATTACGCCAATGCAGCGATTTGCATGATGGGAAACTCTGCCTTAACCATTCAATACTCCAATCAAAGCTTCAAATTATAGGAACAGATGATCCCATTCAAAGCACAACATGAACTTGTCCATCAGCACTTCTTTGTGGCTGTCACAGAGGATTATGGACAGCAAGCCCAAAAGATTTTTTTTTTACTTTAGGATACTCAGCGGTTGTCTTTCCTGGGTCACTGAGGCAAGCATTTGTGTCAAAAAAAATCACAGAAAACAAACAGCAAAGGATTATTTAGCTCTTTGAGCCATACAGCCCGAAGTAAAGAAGATTGACTTGCCATATATAAGAAAATCAATAAACCAAAGGATTAAGGTTCACACTGCAACATTTTCATCATCACACTGAAGTACACATCACTTCTGGTATATGCCTTCAGTGACCATATGCTGTGCTCTGGTGATTCATGAAGAGAACCCAACCCCATTAAACTACAGGAACAAAACAAACAACTCATCATCGTGACATTAATTTATTTTTATACTCATTTGCTAAAGGGTGATGATGCCAGTTGGCCAATAAGGCACACAATGCAATTTACATTTGTCATTAAGTTATAAGAAAGTGTACATCTACCAATGCTACTTAATGAAAATACAGAAACATAGTAAAGCATTGCCTTTATTCCTACACATGTGGGTTGAACAGCTGATGACCACGGTAAGCAACTATCTAAAAGAAGGTAGAGGACTGGTTGTTAAAGCTCAGCACTGAAAATAGGTCACCTGGTGTTTTCATGTTTGAAAATAGGTCACCACAAGGTCAGATTCCTGACATTCAACAATGTGTTGAAGCTTGGATTGTTGAGACTGTTGCCGTGAACCAATGTTTCTACTTCAGTTGATAAAACCGATTATATTGGACGTTGAAAAAAAATTCTTTGTAATGTACAATACAGAACACACTTTATACTGGGGTTTTTCAGTTAATGTAACTCATAGTTAACCCAAGAATAGTAATATTGGAAGAGAAATAGTATGAGTAGTATGCATGCTATGACATTTCATACCCAGCCATAATAAGACAGCAGGAGAAAGGCTGATCATCACACAGCAATCTGTGATGAAGCTGCGATGAGAGCTTAATGTTCAGGACTTCAGCCCAGCTGCTCTCACTCAATAAGAGCTTAATCTCCCAGGCCTCTAGAGGGAGCTCTTTAGATGATTACTGACAGGTCTCCCTTGGGTACAGGTCAGCTATGCTGTTGGCCCGTTGGCCCTTTCAGAGCCACATATGGAGGGCCTCCATCTCGTATTACAGCTCCCTGAGCAGACCTAGAGAGATCTTGCACAGTTGGCCCATCATTCACCCAGAGGACATGAAGGCACATCTTCCAGCGCTTCACATATCACTCATCCTCTGCTTCCAAACAAATGTCTGTCCAGAAGCATTAACGTTACACCCACACAATAGTCTGCCAGAGCTCCGTGCTGGGCGTACTTGGCAAAAGCCTCAAAAGGCAGATGAAGGTGGAGGGGGAAAAATGAATAAATAAGACAGCTCCCTTGTTCTGTGCATTTCCCATGGAACAAAGACTCATTCTTGGAATTCTATGCACAGTGACAAGGAATATTGCTCTTTACATGAAAAACACATTGATGTGCCTCTATTTGAATTATGGAAAAAAGGACTACATCAGAGATTGGATAAATCTTTTGTGGCTGTCTAACAGAGATAGGGAGAAGAAAGAAGTATGACATTAACATTAACATTAATTTATTTGGCAGATGCTTTTATTCAAAGTGACACTGAGCTTGGGCTGACTACTAACGAAGCATAAAACTGAGCAACTAAAGGTCCGGTGACGCCTCTTTGGTTAAACAGTGGTTGAACAGTGGCAGTTCTTGGGTTAAACCCATGACCTCTGGGGGGCAATGACTCTGTGGGAGTTCTGGGATTTGAATTTACAATCTCAAGAGACAATAGATCTTTAGTTGTCACAGGATCACCTTTGACCTCACAACTTTCTTGTTACTAGCACAGAACCTTGAGATACCCCTTGATCCCTTATCTCGATTGAGGTAAGGATAGTGTGAGTGAGTGGGAATGGCTTTATCAGTCTGAGTGAGATTGGTATTTGTTTTACATGCACGATATATGGATGGTACTCCGAATGGTGTGGGTAAAGCTGGCCATTCTCATGTCACTGTGATTAGCGATGGTGAGCATGGAGAGTGTCACTCATCACCTCCCCACCCAGTAGGACTTCCTCCTTGGTTAACCCTTAGGGCCAAAAACCAACCCACAACAACCCGTGCCACTTTGGCAGCTGACCTCCATGCACACTTTCCACGGTACAGTCTCACTTGTTAAGCTTACAACAAACATGAAGGCTCCTTCACAGGCCATGTACCTTGAGTTTTTCACTAGCATTGTGCCCTTTTAAAATAATGCACTGCACAACAAAAAAAAAACTCATTACCCAGAGTGGCACAGTGTAAGTAAGAAGCATTTCGGTGGTCTATCAATCTCCCATAACTAGATTGATGAGAAATAGTGCCTGCCACAAAACACACTTTAGAGAGAATGATGAACATAGAGTCCCCTGTGAGGTCAGACACAAAGGTTAGGGGGTCATGGAGTGCTTATTATTTTAATGGAGGCACTATTATTCAGTGAAAGATAAAAAGGGCGACCCTTGGTTCATCCATCTTTGGGGCGTCTAAAAAGGTTATGCACTTCAACTAAGATACAGGAAGTGTGATTAAATCAGTGAAAAGCTGTTTCTCTTGGCCTAGCATATAAGAACGGATTGTCCTTTTAGGAAAACAAATTAACAACATGGGCTAATATGAGAGTAGTCTAACTTAATGGCAGAAGTACAACTCTTGGCCTGAGAGTGTTGCACAAACACTGTCATGTCAATGGCAAATCAATTAAAGTAAAGGAAACTATGGATTCATATCAACAAAGTACACAAATTTTCTGGAGTGTACAGCCATTTATGTGCAATTCGAAAAAATGTCAGCTGTGACACATGTACCGAAACTGCCTTGCGGAGGTGTTTTTAAAAAGTCCAGCCTGGATCGATAGGCTGAGGCGGATGGATGCTGTCTATTCTGGCAGAGCCAAAATGAGCACTGAGAGAGTGAGAGGGTGGTCTACATGCTGGCTGACAGACCATTATATCTTCAACAAATGCGGCAGCTACAGAAAAAACATTGCATGTAACGTAATGTAACAGCTAAACTTAGTCCGCCCTCGGCGTGCCGAGCATGCCCAGGCCCCAGACACCTGGTGCCCTCAATCTCAGCTGGCCTGCCCAGGCTTTCCCCTTACAGTCTGTCAAAACCTCCTCCATCAGCTGGCCGGCTGGCCCACAGGGCCCTCGGCCAGCACACACACATGCTTGCAACCATGCACACTATTTTTCACAGTTCACTCAAAGGCTTCGGTGGAAAGTAACTATAGATATTATATGAGACAGATCTGAGAACTGTGTTAATGGGTGTGGCCTAATATTCTAATGAGCATGCTTTTTGGCATCTAGTGTAATAAGTCTTGCTTTCATTGTAGGTTGCTGAGACTTTAAAATAATGGAAAAAGCCTTGTGAGTAGTAAGGGCACATGAACTTTACACCAGATTTCATAAAATAGTGAGGAAAAATAGGCATTGAACAGTGGCCATTTTTCATAATTTGTACTGTGCAAGGCCAAATTAAACCTAATTGGAAAGTTTTAATGGGGCAATTTCTGAAGCATTCACACATTTACATATTAAATTCAGCAACTTTGCATAATATACTTGGAAAGAATATACAACACAATTTTAGCAAATGAAATTCAGATTATTTTCACAGGTGATCATAAATCATACACCTCAGATGATAAGATTGAATTACTGAAACATTAGGACACTGAAAACTAATCTTTAACTTTTCTGCATTTGCAACCATTTCAGTAACCTGAGAAACACGGATTCACAGAGATGTTATCTGAAATGATCAACTTCCACCATTTCCTGAGGAACTACCAACTGACTTTCTCTCGGACTGCTCAGAATGGACCACATGGCCACACTGCAGTCTGGCAGCCAACTCCTCAGCTCTGAGCCAAGTCAACTCTGTCCCCAGCTTGGGCAGGTCATTCGCACCTCCCTCATAAACACCAAAATTTACCATCTCCATCTGATGGTAGATGATAAAGCAGATCACCTGCCCATAAATTAGCTTTCTCTTCTTCTGTCCCACTTTCTTTCAAACAGAGCACTGTCTAACAGGTAGAGATGACCATGAAAAGAAGAACAACTAGTAAATCTGTCTAATTCCTTTAAAATTAAAAATGTAATCTTAATTACTTAAAATGTATTATCTAAAAGTATATAAATATTTATTAGCCGTTGAGGAATATGGTCATGTTACTTGAGGTTATACACAAGCTAATATTTCTCTTTAAATGAAAAACACATTGATGTGCCTCTATTTGAATTAGGGAAAAAAGAACTACATCAGAGATTGGATAAATCTTTTGTGGCTGTCTAACAGAGATAGGGAGAAGAAAGAAGTATGACATTAACATTAACATTGCATACACAGTGCTGTTGACTAGTTATAGGGTCTTAAATATAAAAAAATATATAATAATTTTATAAAGCAATGGTAGGCAACTACCATGCATAATACTGGCATAATACTGAGCTGTTTACTTGCGTTTAATTTCTTGATAGCTCTTTTCAGGCATGGGGTACATAACGTTACTGGCTTCACTAAGCTGTTTAAGATCTGACACCTTTCTGTCCTTCAGACATAAGTCACGTTTACGTTAAATGTCCAGACCTTCCCACAACCGAGAGGGAGAAAGCTATGGTGCCTCTCCTGTTTTTGCCATTATCATAAGATTCACAGTACATTAAGTGAGGTATAATATAACCCAGGCTTGCCAGATCACATTAACAAAATTCTGCCTAGGCTGAACCCCCCGCCATCCCCCCAACCCCAAACTTGACTTTGCTGGGAATAGATTATCTGAATAGTACCTGAACAATAAAATCTGTTTCTGACAATTGCTTTTGTAATCTCATTCTGATTCAAGTGCATTCCAGGTCTGAACACATTATGGTCTCTAAAAGAGCCGGTCATTTCTAGTGCAAACCCACAAAATCCTGCTCTCATATCTACATCCTGACCCAATGGCTCCAAGTTCAACAAGCTCTTTTGAGAAAATATTTTGCATGGGCCATGGTTGCATGATTGACATCGTAAGATAATACCCCAGCTCAAAACACTGCAATTGCTGTGGTATTTGTTTTGAAGTCTTCAATTGCAGCTGGTAATAGAAACATATTAAATCTACATTCAGGCTATTTTTATTTGATGAGGATGAAGGACATTTAGCCAGCATATTATCGTCATAGCCCTGCTTGATTAGCTTGTTAGACATGAAACTGAGTTCAACTGAACATTAATACTGGGCTGTAATGCATCAGATAAACACAGTTATTTATTTAGCATCCAGACGAAAGCGATTAGTCCTACTCAGTAAACTGCACGCCACCACATTTACCATGTTGCCTCAGTAAAGTGTTATTGCCATGCAGTAGTTCCCGCTCTATTGTTAGCCCACAAATTCTTTGGCTGTTCACTTTAACAGACTTACAGCATGGCCTTGCCCTGCAGGCAGAACAGAGCAGAATGATGAGATAGCAAGGCTGACACATACACACGACGCTATGTATTAATACACTGGCCAGTCAAGTGACAGGCACGGCAGGGCTTCATCCGGCCCACGCACAGTGAGAAATGGAGATCTGACAGTTGTGTTACCGGCTCTAAGCATCAGCTCTCCTTCTTACTTATTATAGTACTGTACTTACAGTGCATCCCTAACTCTTTCCACTGTAACATTAATGTTGTTCCTGGCCTCTCTAATCACAAATAAGCCCATGTCTACTCGCTAAATATTTGGCAATGGCTGTTTTATTTATGCGTCTGGAATAAATCACAAAAAAAAAAAACTTTCAGTTTAATCATGTACGTGGCTGTGATGGGAAGGCAGGGGAAAGGACAAGGAAAGGAAAGCGAAGGAAAGGCAAGAGGGACAGGGAAGGAATGGACGAAGGCAAAAGTTAGGATAAAAAGAAAGGAAAGGAAATGAAAGAAAAAAATGGGAAATTAATGGAAAGGAAATGAACAAAGGGAACACTATTAAAGACACAAAATTCTAATTCTAAGGAGGGGACCGATCACAATATACACACATTACAAAAATATATCCAGTCTGTCAATTTTTCTGAAGCTTAATCAGTCAACTCAAACCTTATGGGAACTTGACTTTATGATTCTGCAGCTAAGCTGTCACTGCTGTCCAATGCATCTGGCTCTTATTGGCATAACTGTTGTTTTGTTTTTGTCTCAGGGCAAAATGAAGTGCTTTTGGAAGCCTCAAATGAAATCCTAATAAAATATAAATTATATCGCTTTACTTCAGTAGCTCATAATGCTTGGAAAGAGCTAATAAACGAATCGTAAAATCAATAAACTGTTAAGTGGGAAAATGAAGCAATCGAGAACGCTTGAGGTTTCTGCTGGTAAAACAGTCCCAGCCTACGTCTGACTGACAAACCCTGACCTAACACAAAGAATCTGTGCTTATTCATTCCACTGCAAAACGGCTTCCAGGCCTAGAGAGAGATGCTCGTCCACCCTCGACTCCGGCTCGGAGTTTAGAGTTGGAGTGGGCGCCTGCATGTGTTTGCTTCAGGTTATATTTCCTTTCTAAAATGAATGGAAATGCAAAGGTGCTTATTCTTGCAGCATGGTGCAGGATTTCTTTCCTTTCTCTCTATTGTGTGATTCATATTGCTACATCTGAGTATTATTTTGCTGTGGTTTACATGCTGATGGTTAGAGTGGTTAGGATGTTGTTGTTTTTTTAGGACATAAAATACTGTATATATTGCATTGATACCTGATCATTAACATGGCATAACTGCATTTTATTTAAATTACATTTTTAAAAATTTGGTAAAAAATACAAACTCATTAAGTGTACTGTAACCTAATTTATCACGGAATCTATATTACCTAGCCAACTTATGCTGGATCTGTATCTTTTGTTAACCACACTTTTGGACAGCCACACCAGAATCTAATAGATGAATCTTGAATAAGACATAAACTTACCATTTTGAGTCAGTACTATGCAAATGAAAGAAGACATTATCTCAAAGAGATGAAACAAAAAGCAAATTGTGAATAGAAAACATTGTACGCTTTGTAATCAAGAGACATAGAATTATAAAAAGACCAACAGGAAATCAGCACCCATTTGCATTGTGTCCTGTGTGGGGAAATGATCAGAGCACTCACTGAATTTTGAGGGATTCTTAAACTTCAGAATAAAAAATAGGTTTATTGGCCAAGTATTTTGACACACAATTTGATTCCGGCTATTAATGACTCTCAAAAGTACAGACATAATTAACAATTTTTTTTTTTTACAGACAATCCACAGGATGTAACCACCATTCAGGAACTATGCAAATTAAATAAAGCCTAAAATATACAGAGTATGTACATAAAGCAAATGTCACTACAAACGCAAATTGGGGGAAAAAACACTGAGAGTAGCAATTTATGATGTAAAAATGGCTGACAGTCCCTGCAGAAGCTCGAAGACATGAGATACGGTGATGTACTGCATAATTTTCATTGTGTCCATTTTGATTCGAGATGGTACTGTCCTACAAACATGTAGTATATCTTCTGCTAGAAAACACAACACACTAAAAAGAGTGCTGTTGTGCTGAATATCAGAACAGCTGTGATGCGGCCATAGGAATGAGGTACAAGCCGAGTCCCGACAACATCACAGCCATTGTGATATTCAGTACAACAGAACAACCTTGAGTCTGATATTGCTTTTATGCTTTTTTTATTTAGTTCTTAACTTAATATGAGCAGATTATGATTCGCTTGCTCCGACCAAACATATCCTTCCTCAAATGGAGGGACTAGAGTTGAGTCCACGACCTACAGTTAGTGATTGACAGAGTGATACATATAGTTCAGCATGCTGTTATGCTCTACAGTATATCACCACTCGAGGAATGCCTCTCATCAAATCAGATTACACATTTGGAATCAAGTGTTGTATAAAAACCAATGAAAGATGATGAACAGCCACGGAAGAGTCCAATGCATCTAGGGTTTTGGTCAATTTCAGTCATCTTTGCTTTTTCTTTGTTTTCCTAGTAATCTATCTGAACCTTTTTTTTTCTCATAATGCTTTGACAAAAATGCTTTGTTCAATAACCTCTGACAAGCATCATTTGGGCTGAATGCTTTTGAAAATACCTGAGTAACACTCAGAAAGGTTGAGGTTGAGGAGCTCTGCAGCACCGTTGGAGGTCTGCTGATGATTTTGCACTTTCTCTAATCCTCTTTCAGTGCTAAAGAAAAGCAGTTGAGCATTGATTCAGCAAAGAAAAAAGAAAAAAAATTGATCCCACACGCATCCAAAGCAAGATGTAAAATCCTTATTGTGAGCAGCAGAAGAGAGTATATCGGGAGCGATAAACCACAGATACAATACAGCTCAGGAAACCATTTGGTGGTCTTTTTGAATGGTGGGAAACTTGAACTGACCACATAACTATAGCTAAAGGCTCTGAGGGATCAGTATCTGCACAAAAAAGCAAGGAACACAAACCCACGTACACAAATGCAACAATAAATAACACGCAGGAAAAAAAAAGCTGGGCCCACATTCAGCGCTGCCATGCATAGCATTCATCTGTGCCTGCTGGCTCTTGTCCCTTCACACTTGTCACTCTGAAATTCAGCCACTTGAATGTTTTCAAGTCATGTGAAGAGCCTCTTATGGGGTTGTTAGCGTGGGGGAAGTGTCAGGTGACAAAGCCTGGTGGGGGGGCCTCTCCAATCCCCAGGCACTTCAGCTTGTTGTCTACACAACGGCTAATTGGAAAAAACTATGGGGTTCGAAAATCCAAGGTTTAATCAGTATTTAGCACCATCTGGATGTGGGTTGCTGGCCTCCTTCTGCTTCTCTTTATTCAAGACTTCCTGCTAAAGCCGGGGACTGTCAAACCCTGCCACAAAATGGAGATGGACAACGAGAGAGATGTGCACATTGTAAAAGACTGAAGGTTTTATTATTTTTTTGCTACATTTTTTGTGTTTTGTTTTTCAGCAAAGATTGATCATGCTTTATAAACACTGAACAGATGTGTCAGGTTTCTATTAAGGAAGCCAATGTTCTCCAGAGAAATGTCCTTTTTTTCGCATGGTACAGTAAATTCTGTGTTCAGGATCTGATTCACATGCAGGTGGCTGCAACTTGCGTTTCAATGCGACGTCATTGTGTCCTTCAATCCTTCATCGCATTGCACTGGATCTTTCAGCGAGAAAGCTGTTGCCTCAGCAGAAGAGAACAGTAGTCCCTAATGAGTCTTTCATAGCGCCGCAGCGTTAACAGCAGGTCTTTCACACTGCTGCATTGGAAACTGCTATGGTTGCCAAGTCTTTCTTCCATCGACAGGTCATGCTGAGGCATTTAACATGTTTTTTAGAGTGAGCTCCTCACACACAAACATCACACAAAGCACTGGAAGATTTGGTTATTCTCCCTACAAATCCAAGTGCAAATAGGGGCAGAAAAGGAGAGGGCTTAGTGGATTCCAGATTGCTTTACAAAAGGAGATGAAAGCAGCTGCACATGTTTACCAAAGAATGAGAGGATGGCAGCATGAAAGACAAAAATGTTGTGTCTTTTTTCTCTCTACAAAAATGCAATATCCACCCAAAACCTGGGGTCACAAGTTTTACACCCATACAGCTGTTGCTACAGTCATACGTCACCGTCCTTATATACTGGTGGTTTCTTGATTGCCAGTATTGATTCAGTTGTGTCACTGGTACCAAGAATTGATGACAACAGGGGTGAGGGAGAGGCATTATTCAATTGCTAGTTCAAGCAAAGCGGATTTATTTACTGCCACTTAGGGAAAAACATAACTCTCAGACACCAAGATGGTACAACGAATAGCGTTGTTGCCTTGAAAATTTCCTCCAGGTTCTCTGGCTTTCTTTCACCTCACAAAACCATACCAGTGAGTATACTGGCAACCAAATTAACCCATAGATTTGAATGTTTTTATGTCCACGGACTCATCAGGGCTCACCCATGCCTGCAGGGACCAAAGGTTTACCTGTTTAGTCTGATCCCAGAGAAAAGCCAATGCAGCACAAATCGCTGGAAAATTTCCAATGATGTTGAAAGGCACTAAAATACACAGTGCATCACAGCCTGCTGTGCATGGCATCCAGCAGGCAAAGAGCTGAAGGCTTCTGACCCAGCCTCCAAACTCCTCAGAACGCTATCCAATTAAGCACCCATAGGATGAGCTGGTCAAACAAGTTCGATCCACAGAGGCCTCAGCTGGAACCCTACAACAACCAAAGGATCCGAGGCCAACTTCCTCGTATCAGACACCAAACACCCAAAGAGCTCCTACGGAGCCACGCCCTGAGGAGCCAGAGCCACCTCGATGGAACCTAGGTAATTTTAATGTTAATGGTTTTAAAGTTATGTCTAATCAGTGTATACTACCTGTCTGGCATAAGCTTTGGCCTTACTGCAACCTGAAACAAAATGAAGCAATCAATCTAGATTAATAAATGATTAATACCCTTAGCTGAAATGATTTACCATCCAAAAGCACCTTCATGAAGCATTTTTAACCGCGATCATCTACATACTAAGAATAGCTAAAACATGTCTTATCTTGCATGTAAATGTTGCACAACTTGTTAGTATACAGTAGCTTCTTATGTATTTCAATCTGGATTGTGAAATTGAGTCTCAAAGCTAAAATATTTTATTTTAGGTTTTTAATAATAAACTCAGATTTAGGATCATGCTCTTGCAATTACTTTTCGAGTTATTCTATGTAGGTGTAAAAGTCTCAGTGGCTAAATCTGAAGAACTTTGAGACTTCCTGCCATTGTCCACCAAGAAGAAGAGCTGTTATACGATATCATGTGGATTACATCAGAAAATCTTAGTTTAGGCCAATTAAAGATAGCTAGCTTTCACCATCTCGTCAAGTCTTTCCTTCCTCGAGGAATTCCCTGCCACCCTGAGGAGGTTTATGAGTGCTGCTGTTTGGGGTAAACATGATCATCTCCTTTTCACAGAAATCTCATCTTCCTCATCTAAGAGGATTTGAAACATGAGATGCACTCGGTTCTTTTCCTCTCTGTGAGAGCCGGACAAGTTTCCAAATAAAAACTTCACATGCAAGGAGGCTTAAGCTCACCTCACACTGAGGAACTGTCAGGTTCTGATATCCATGATTATAATCCTGTCCTGACACGAGGTTTATCATATTCACAGTGGTAGATCATCCATGAGGGATGTGTGCACTGGGGACAGTGAGCATTAAGATGATGTGGAAATAGTTAACAGGAAAGTCACAAAGCATGTTTGTTTTATCAATGGGCTTGGCTGCAGCCTTAGAGGGATACAACTAAGACAGAATGTGTGTGTGTGTTTGTGTGTGTGTAAGAGAGAGAGAGAGTGAGAGAGAGAAAACTCTATTTTTAATGCATTAGCAGAACAATGGAGTACTGTAACCAATCCAGGTGTAAATATTTCGGAATATTTTTTAAACTAGCTCCAGTCTTACTGTGTTTTGCTGCAGGCTAAATAACAGATTGAGGGTGCTGTGTGGTGACAGGCCAATGTTGAAAGGTGTAGACTCTGTTGCCAGGGTGAGGTTTTAGAGTATGCATTTGAAATAGCAGCTAGGAATTCCCCGTAATGCGTCGAGACAGCACATTAGTGGGTGTCGCAAACGCTCGGCTTGTCATTATTGAGAAAGTGAAAATATGCCTAAACAGAAAGGCATTCATTTTCCTGTTGTGAATCACAAACCTGGCAGTTTCATCAATACGCCTCCTTCGCCACCTCCACCCAATGAGGTGTAGCTCCTTTTCCTGCAAGGTGGAACCAGACACCCACTCCACATGGAGATGCAGTCAAGTTTTCAGGCTCAGAGCCCAACCTCAGATGTTACACAAATGGATACTGTCCATGGCACATGTGGTTGAGATTCCCTTATCTGGGTCTCAGAGAGCCCACCTCCTGTTTCTGCACTCCTCCCGCTCTGGTTCTACTGCACGTTAGAGGAGGACCAACTCCCGCTCTATCTTTGGAATGTGGGAGTCTAATCTGTGGAACACTTTGGGCCTGGGAGAGGACCCTCCGCGTTGACAGCCGATCTCTTCAGACAGACACCTTGGTCAGGAATTCCAGGGGCTGATTAGTCTCATCTCTCTGCGTGTCCCACCCCCATTCACCCTCGAGCATTGCTCTCTCCCTCAGCCCTGATCAGGTCTCAGGGAGGACAACAACTGCCCAAACCCTGCCCTTGAGCTGGATCAGTCCACACCTCCTCTCACAGCCAGAGGGAATCGATTAAACACAGTGTGAGAACAATAGATAAAGGCATTGCAAAGTGACAAGACAAGAATTTACAGGCATGTCATCATCATCTATTCTGGTGACTAGAAATTTCCAACTGCTGATTTTCTTGGTTTCTGGTTTCTTCAAAAACATAATAATGAAATGATAATACATCAGTAAAAAATCTGAAACTGGGCATCAGATCACTCAGATACTTGATTCTGTGTTTTCTGATTTTACATGCCTTTGTAATAAAGACATAACTTTTGTGCAATATTTCAGTTGATTTAAGCATTTAGGTTTGGACTTGTTTTACTTAAGGAGGTCAGGATGTCCATGTGATCTACAAATGGTCAAGCACAATCATGCTTAAAGTGTGGTGTGCATGTTCTCCCTGTGCTTGGTGGGTTTCTTCTGCATGCTCGGGTTTCCTCCAACAGTCCAAAGACATGCAGATTGGGCTAATTGGCATTCCAAAAATTGCCTGTAGCATGTGAGTGTTTGTATATCTATATGTGCCTTGTGATAGATTGGCACCCTGACCAGGCTCCAGGCCTCCCATAATTCTGTATACAGGATAAAGGATAGATGAAGATGAAGATATAGATGAAGAGTGAGTGAGTGAGTGAGTGAGTGAGTCAGTGAGTACACATGGAATTTTAAGTTTGACTTCAATGATGGCAGCGATTTCAATCATAACAATACTACAGGTCCTCTTACTTATCAGACATTTCAATATCTAAATAGATTTTTGCCCAAATAATTAGACCATTTATTACATTTATGCTATTAGTCTGATATAGTTTTTTTTTTTAGATTTTTAAACGTATGTGCATGTGAACAAATAAACCTAAATATATAACCACATACAATACGCAGTAACAAAGAAACACTTTTCCAAAGCTAAGTCTGACAAATATTTACTGTATGTAAGATGACTTGACTTGTTTTTTATTTTACATCATGTCTTTCTGCACTGGCCACTCCACACACGCAATGTATTTAAAAAGATAAGCAATTATGTTGTGAAAATAATGTGAATGTGTAAATTCCATAGTAGCCATATTTCACATTATTGGCTTATTTTGTACACAAAAACATGCCTCAGTATCAGATCAGTGCAAGGTATCGGCTAAAGCTCAGAGTTCTGACATACGAATTGTAGTCGGTGAACAGAAACACCTTTTTTCGGACTCTAAAAGTGCCTCTGATTCTAACAGATGGGGCAAAGCTGTCCAGAGGGAGAAAGACTTCAGTGCCATGCAGGTGCTTCTCCCAGCCTCACAAACCTCCCTAATCCACTAACAAAAACACAGATCAGGAATTATTGACACACTTTGTCTCTGCACTGTCTGGTCCTCAGTTGCGTCCTTAAATAAAGTCCAGAGGTGAGGGAGGGACGAGCGATTCATCAGCTTTACACTGTAGACTGTATCTCATGCTGTACACCTCACTTAATTCTCACTCTCACTCCCTTCCACTTTCTCAAACTCAGTTCAGGGAGGGCAAGCGGTGGATCTGCTTGATGAATGAGCCATGAGAGATTTGTTTTGTGTCTCGCTTTCTATCTCTCTCAGTTTCTACCCCTGGTGCTCCGCTAATGAGTGTGCCGCTTGCCGGCGCACGGTGGCTGGCCATCAATATCCCTCCATCTGGCAGGTATAAAGGAGGGGAGCGGATGAGCCTCCGGCAGGCCCACATCTGCTTAAGCATCCATGCTCTGCTGCTGGTCTCCTTCACCGCAAACACACACACACACACACACGCACACACACACACACACACACACAGAGCAAAGGTAGCTGCTAATCCAACAGGCCTTGTTAGTGTGCACCGATGAACCGTTTATTTATTACATCACTCACACATGATTCTAGCAAATGAATATAACGTGCTACAGATGGCTGCCATGAGCATTCAATGTTTTTGGGTGAATCAGGGTTGCGTGAAACGTGCAAGTACATGCCGTGCTGGCACATGATAGATTTCAGAACTCGATAGCTCAGACATCAGACGCAAATTCTTCCTAAGGCTCCCAAAGACAGTCTGTTATGGTCCCGCAACATTCCCAACCAATTATATAAACAGAGTACACTGGTAGCGGCTCAATCTTTTACCTGAGCCCAGGGCGTTCAAACACGGAGAAAAGAAAAAAAAGATAGAGAAAGAAAAAAGGAAAGATACAAACTGAAAAAGAAAGAGTGAGCGAGAGGAAAGAAGAGAGGCTTCAGAGGCTTCAGTACGTTTCCTGTATTTCATTATATTTCCATCCCATTATTCAGCCACTGCTGTTTGGGTGGCCAAACATTTAAACAGCTGTTATTTTACTGAATTGGCAGAATGAGGACGCGGCCATTTCAGTATACCCCCAACCCCCCCGTAAAAAAAATTATGCATATGAGCAATTTGGCTTTAAATAGATGAATATTAAAGAAGATGTTCTGTAAAAAAAATTTTAGCATTGTGTTGCAGATAAAAATTTCTATAATCTACATCTCAAAGCAATGGAATCCTATTTTAACTAAAAATGTTTTCATTACTACTTGGCTAAAACCTATGGCAATTATTTGTGTGTGGGCAGACATTTACAAAAATATTTGAATGGAGATAAAGTTGTTTTATTGGTTAGAAAATGCTGGATTTTGCAATTAAAGACGCAAACCTCATACACCAAAAATGTCTTGTTCGGTATCTGGAATTCTGTTGAATTCTGTTGAAAGGTAAAAAGCACTTGTGATGAAGAAGAGGTACTGTCCTGTACCAGCAAATCCCAGGTAGAATCCAAAATTGAACAGTGCTGCGGTAATAGCTATGTTAGACCATCAATTAAAACAGGAAAATTGATCATTTTAATATGTATTAAATTCCCTTAAAGTTTTAATAAAAATCACTTAGAATAAGGTTTATGTCCTCATTTTTGGTTCTTTAGTGAGGATTTAAACATGCAATTTGTGCACATTGACATTCATTAGCTGTTAGATTAATTAGAAAAACCGCCTCAGTTTAAATCTATAAAAAAAAAAACTAAATTTGATCCTCAAACATGGCTTGGCTGATTGATGACTTGGTACATTTAATCACCATTAGTTATACTTTTCTTTTTGTACTATTTCATCAAAATCAAAGCTCTTATACTTTTCTACAGATAGCTATTAGGAGCAGGATGGGCAGGATGAAGAAAAATATAGAGGAAGTCATCCTACTCCCACACCTCCGATAAAATCCAATATGAGTTTGTGACACTTGACTCAGCAAGAGCAGTTAACGACACCGCACCCATTAGCCAAATGGAGAGTACTTCAGCAGAATTGATCAGGACCCCTATCCACTTGCGTTCTGCCATTTTGCAGGCACTAACCTAACGGGGCAAAGGATAATAAATTTGCTCCAGAGATGACAAGCAGCAGAAGCAGCATCTCTAATGGCGAGTGACAGACACCGGGCTCTTCTCCCGCCCGCCCTGCTCCCTCCTCTGCGAGTCAGGGATTAATGTGTGCCAGGCTGCTTTTGATGTAGCCACAAAGCACCGCTGCAACCTTGTGGTAACCAAATGTGCAGCTCAGTTCCAGAGTGGTCAGTGATTCATCCACCCCGCTAGAGTTCTCTGATATTTTCCATTATTTTTTTACAGTCAAATGTTTTGTTTTTTTTTTAATAAAGAGGGACATATGAACATGACTCAAGAAGACAGAGTGAGTGATATTAGAAAAGGTCACCATCTACGGCTCTGCTCGTTTTGAATTCATGCTGAGATGGTTAAGTGAGAGGGAAATTATTTGACAGAATAAAAGTCAAATAGGCAAGGAACTGGGTTTAACAGGCAAGGAACTGGGTTTATACTTCACATTACTCCACATTCTTAATCACATGCTAAAGCAGGCTTTCCTGGTTTGAATCGAGTCCCAGTAAGAATCCGTTGAGCATAGATGCTTATTATTTGACCAGTACGGCCCATTCCTAAAGACAGAAATACTAGCTAAATTATTCTATTTAAACTGGCCCATGAGAAGTCTTTATTATTAACCCATTTAAGGAAGTCTTGGTCTGCCTTAAGACAAATCCTTTTTGGCTCCGTATTTAGTTTGACGCAACCACAGTCGCAGTCCTTTCTACATCCCCTAGAGATGTATTAAAATCTTTTACTGTGACCAAAATCTAGACGAACCATAAACGTCTGGCAAAGAGGTCTTTGTGCTCAGTGGGTTGCCTTAAAGTCTAGCTTTGCACTACAGGAGTTCTAACAACTCGCTGTCTGAAGCTGCTTTGATTCCTGCAGAGTTCAGTCCTATACTATATCATTATTATCAAGCCACTGCCTGTCACCGTCAGAACAACAGCGGACAGGGTTAGATACACGCGATCCCTGAAAAAGACATGCTGGCCCCTCACCAATGCGCTGGCGGGCGATCGAGATTAAAAGCATATCCTTATGAAATATTGATCTTTTTGCCAGTGGTTCACAGATCTCGGATAACAAGGAGTCAATCGAGCAGCTCTCAGGTTCTAGCAGGACTGACAGAGAATACCAGAAGAAGTAAAGTCATGCCCTGATGAGCTCATACCTCCCTGCGCTTAATATACAGATAACAATGCGCATGCAGCATTTCATTAAAAGCACATGGTATGGTAACAAACTAATTCATCATTCTTTCTTCCTCAGAGTCCACCTCCTTCTCTGCAGACAGAGTGGACAGAGCGTGCAGTGTGTTTCAATTGCCCAAGGTGCTGTTACAGGATTTATCTTGGCCTATGAAGATGCAACATGCTTGCCTGAATGCTTTTTTGACTTTTATCATGTGGATTCAGCTGCGTTAGCACGTTTGCGTGAACACCCTCATGCTTCCATGCAAATATTGCCTTAGCAAACACATTACACACACACACACACACATCAAATTAGTAATTGCTTTCACTGTACCTGGCAGCACATGACTTAGAATAACAGTTCATTGTGTTTCTGAACCTACACCTAGTGCTGGCACAGGCTCCAGTCATCTGATATTGGTGCCACCAGGTTGGAGAGGGAATAGCTTTGCTGAGGTAATATCAAGGGACATACAAACAAACAGATACTGCGATACCACCGTATGACCCAAGTTCTCACACTATTAACAAAAGAGGTCGCACATAAAAACCCCAGGCGCTCGTATGGGGCCGACATTGCGCTAAACATAGTAATTATCTCAGTCAGAAGCTGGCAGGAGAACAATTGGCTTTTCAGAGCAGTTTTAGAGGAGAATAAGCGGGAAAGCCAGGACTATATACCTTGTACCACGTATTCCCTTTCCTCTAAGAATGAAGGCTCAGCTTACTCTGCCCATGCTAAGGGAAACAAGCAGGAAGTACCAGAGTAATTGCTTTTGTATGTGAAAAAAAGGGGGGGGGGGGTTTGCTGGCACTCGCACTATGTGGTGCAAGATGCGACTCACGGCTGTCGTGCAGCAATGAGCAGCATTTGAGACCTGGCAGACTTTAGCACAGCAAAGGTCAGAGTGGTAGATGCCACAGTCTCTTGGGATGCTACTGTAAACCTACAAATCCAACTGCTGATTAGGCCTGAGCCACTCATTTGCGCGTGATGCTAAGGAGTAGCACAGAATTAGCCTCGAACAAACACTGAGGATTCAGAGTGACAGTTTAGTGAGTGGATCAGATAACATGACAGAAAGGCAAACAGTATCAATGGCCTTGAGTTGAAAATCCATACTTGTCCAGAGAAAATTATTCAGGACTAATTATCCCAAACCACGGACTTTAAATGTACAAATCTCATTGCTTCGGGTTTTAACTTGAAAAAGGCCTGTGTGTGTGTGTGTGTGTGTGTGTGTGTGTTCAATTAAAAAGGTGAAATAGCTTGTAGGTAATGCTAATATGGACAAATTTGTACAATCACACATTTTTTTTGTACATTTTAGATCAATTAAATGTCTTCGCCCTTTAAAATTAAGATGCCTTGCCCACTTTGACCACATGTCTGATATGGACAGTTTGACAGAAAAATGAGATGTCTCCATTTTGGCAGTTTTTTGTGCATTGTTTCTTTGAGTCACACAGGTCTTAAAAAGCACAAATGCCACATTCCAATGTCAAATATTATTTGGTTATATATCAGTTTGAATTTTGTATGATTTTGCAAAAAACTCTAACCTCCACCTCCTACGATTTTGTCACAATGGATAAATCAGCCTGTAGTTGTGTTTGTATGTAAATATGCAGTTTAGGATCAATAATAGTGTTGGTTGAATTTTAGATACAAAAAATATAGCAAACTCATGCTATGATTATACCTTTGTAGTGAGTCAATGGCAGCAAATTGGAACAAGGGGTAAAGTGATGAGGGTATGCCTCATTTTATTTAACAATATAAAAACCTTTTTATTTAACAATATTGTTGAAAATCACAAGAAACATTAAAAACCATACAAAAACTTACAATCCATCATCAGGCTACACAACATAGCAGGCATTATCAGGCATATCAATCGCTACAACTTCCCGCACACAAAACGTGTATCTCATGTCTCTTGTGGACAAAGTGACTGTGTGTCTCCTGAGCAGTGTTGGGTGTAACACACTACAAAGTAACGCGTTAGTGTACCTGGATTACTTTATTTGATGTGTTAGGTCCACCATTTAAGTACTCAGTTATTTAGTTATTTTTTAAAAAATGTAATCCGTTATTCAGACAAGCAGTCATTCCCAATCCGTTAGTGTGTGCGTGTGTTTGTGTGTGTGTGTGTGTGTGTGTGTGTGTGAAAGTCGTCCTACAAGCCCCGCCTCCGATAACCCGCCCCCTCTGTTATTCCTGCTGTTATACCGCTATCTCACCTACTGTATGCGGTTTGACTATGAGCGGGCCGACGCGCGTAAAGATGGAAACCTAATCACAGCGCCAAAACTCGCAGTGAATCATGATGAACCGTATTTACGGCCACCACACGAAATTGCCTAGGTGAGATAGGG
>JAOVVB010000020.1:18730981-18741420 GCA_028570985.1 Heterobranchus longifilis | reverse complement strand
CCTTGTAGAAAGAAATAAAATGTAGAAAGAAATAAAAATCAGGAAGGATCATGAAGTTAGAAAGTGACCCCAAACTTTTGAACGGTAGTGTGTGTATATATATATATATATATATTTCATCCTTGTAGCTTCAAGAAAAGAAGGCAATAAAGAGGCCAACGTGGGATCTGTTTATAGCTGCTTAAACATATTAACTTCATTTGCAACTGTCCCATAAAGGAGGAAAATGACAAGCAGTTTGTTATTAATAAATGCAAAAGTATAAATGCTGATTTACTGCACTATAAAGGGAATAATATAGGGCAGTAAATAATAGTGCACACTTGCTGTTATAATAAATCAATCAATTTTGAGAAGGTAACAGAAGCCCCACCTTAGCAGACCACCCTGTTGTTGATTATTGGTTATTCTCTACAAAAGAATGCCATGATTTGTTTTATTTATATATTGTTTTATATGCATGTTTTATTTCGTGCTCATAAAGTGAGCAGCACAGCACTACATTTTCTGTTATAAGCTTACACCATTTACTCTGCTAATATATTAAATGATATATTTTACATTAAATAGCTGATTTTTTTTTTGAGGTTATGTGTGGCTAACGAGTTTGCTCTGTCCAACATTATCCTGAGAACAAAAAGAAAAACCTGAACTATTAATTAGTGTTTTCTGGTTTGTGTGAAATGAATGCAAATGAATGAGCACTTTGTCTTAGTCTGTTAATGTGGGTGGTGAAAAAAACAGCATTATCTGTTTCTTGCTTTTTCCCATCACACACACATACAACCACACACACACACACACAAACATATACACACGTACTTTAAGTTGCATGTAGACTGTTTAATGAGGTCCAAAGCTGCTGTCGCCACTTGTCTCTTTCAGGGCTGAAGTCACCACAATGGAGCGGTTTCTAATGGAGCCAGTAAATACTTGTGACCGAAAGACGGTCCTTAAAGACAACTAGAAATAGAGGTGACATCAGTCATGGTATAGGTCTCACCAGATACATTATTCATGATACAGATTATTAGTGAAGGGAGTCAGTAACCATTTCATAATCGATCATCGGCTTGAAATAAACCGATTGATTAATAATCAGTTTAACAGCACACTACAATGCTTCTTGAAAATTGATCCCATCATTTAGCACTACTACCCCTAGAGCGCATTACACATATACACCATATACATCGACTAGGATTACTCACATAAGCATCTATCACCGGATATATTAATGTTCCAGCTGTCAAAGGAGAAGTACATTGTTATTGTAGGCCAATCAGTATTTACCATTATGCGCACAATCCTTTTGACAGATTTTGTTTATTATACTAATCATGTTAAAGTTTGCTGGTGGTTTACTTGTATCATTTTTCCTAAAGCCAAAGTACACCCGTATCCGGGAGCTGCCTTCTTTTGTTGACGATGATGATGATGATGATGATGATGATGATTTTATAACAGGTCATTGTGAGATATATCGTCTGGCATTTTACACCACCGTTGCGAGCATGTGCAGTTATTTGTACTATATGCATGTGCGTTCCTCTGACTTTCCGCGTGCTTCCGCTACACAGTATTTGCCTGGGTGCGAAAAAAAAGAAAGAAAAAAAAACATGCAACATGGTGTATTTTTGGAATTTTTAACTTTCATAATCGTTCTCTTGAAATGCACAGAAAATCGATTGATCATCAACTACTGAATCAATATTATAAATATTACATATATTCTAAATTCATTGTTTTATATTTATTTGATTTAACATTGTTTATTTGTTGTCTAGTTAACTTTAATTGTCTGATTTTGTCTAGTCTAGCTAGATACATTAATCTTACTTAGCGTGGCTCTGCGAGATATATTTGTCTGATTTTTTGTCTCGGAAATCATTCTCAGGTATAGATTTTAGCAGGCACACTAGGTGTAAAAATATAAAAGAAGAAGTAACTACTTTATTGTAGTCAGGTTCAGTGTAGACTCGTAGTCTATCATGAGAATACTGTGAACGAGGCAGGAATACACCCTAGATGGGATGTTGATTCATCCCACAGGGCCAAGATATCACATAAATACAAATTGAGTGGTGTACGTGCACTGAGGGAAAAAAATAAAAACTCATCTCACTTCTTTGTATGTGAAAATTACAGTAGTGATATTTGTTTAACAATAAACATTTTTATGAATTATATTGCTGGCCAAAAGTTCCAATTATTTAGAAACAGAAAATGAAAAGGAGAAAAGGACTAACATTTAAGGTTTTATCAGGCGCATATCTCACTGGAGATCTGTAATCATACAAAACACAAGGCAATGCTAAAGCACAAGGGCAGTTCTGTAGGTCAGAAAGGGTTAAAAACTTACAAACGGGGCAGGACGTGCCACATCTGATAAGTGTAATAGCAGAGCAATGTGCAGCGATGTTAACTGCAGCGTCTCCGCCCTGTCTGCTCCCACATTTCCACCGCAAATAAAACAAGTGATTGTCGACTATGCGCGAGTGGGGACTCAAATTAAAATCATGCAGTGCCTCGCAATCATCTGAAGAGCATCTGGCTCAATGATGATCTCTGCGCTGCATCAGCCTCACACAGGAAGTGAGAAAACAAGACAGCAGTATTAAAAGGAACGGGACTTGCAAAAATGGAGGAATAATTAAAAAATACTGTATGAGTAAGAGTAAGTATGACGGTGTACATGCACGGGCTGCTGGGATAAAAAGCACAAGCACAGAGAATAGATCATTATCAGTTCAGCAGGGTCACTCGAGGATGGAAATCCGATATCAGATTTCGTCTTGAATAAATCGCACTGCCACGTTATATCCGTACGCCGTGGATTCGACTGTAGTTCATGTTCCTCACTGCCACAGTGTATTTATTGACGTGTCTGTAGTGGTTGATATCTTGTATTTAATAATGTTTGTGCTCAACGTTATCCTTTTGCCAGACTTGTGTAACTGCACTGTCTACATACATCACATCCTGAATGTTGATCGAAACCAGAATCAGACCAAAGAGCACTTTATTTTACCGTATGCCTCGGCAGGGCTGTGGGATGTAGCCAACAATTTATATCAAGATATATATTTAAAGTGATTGGCAAACATGAAATATGCAGTGTATATTATGTATGTTTTTTTTCCCTTTCTTAAAATTAACCTGTGTAGGAGTGAAGAATGGAGACAATAATGTACGACATTTTACAAACGGCAGGCAGATTTATACTGCAAATTTATGATTAATATTATAAAATAATAATCAAATAGATATTTTTAATGAGGAAAAATTATATACTTTCCTTAGATACATTCACATTTTTGTAGCCCTTAAAACCAACAGCATGTGTAGCCATTATTTTGCATTACTATGTTTTCAAAAATATATACAGGGGTCAGGATTGTGCAATATAGAGTATAGTGTACTTTTTTTTTCAGCACAACCTAGGCAATCTGATGAAATCCATTTTATTTTATTGTAGCCAACTTCATAAACATAACTGAGCAACAAAAAAATGTATGAAATAGGCAAATAATAGCACAGATACAGTATGGTGGTTTTCAGCTGTTAAAATAATAGTAATATAAGCATTTAGTGATTTCAAACAGCATTCATATGTTCTGGTAGTGATCAAATTTAAGAGTTTTAATAGTAACGATAACTTGGGTTTTACCTGACATATCCTAAAACACAAATGCCAAAATGCCAAGGACTCCCCCGACAGTACACACTAGTACGACTTCCTCTACATACATTACAGCCTTCTGTGATTAAACAGAACACATGTAAACCCACATAACCAAAGAAATGTACCAGCATAGACCCGAACTGAGTACCATGTAAGCAGGTAAAGAGACTGCGAATGCGATCCATATCTGCTAGTCAGCCTTGTAACACACTCAGAATTCTATGAGGACTAGTACGGATAGGTCATTTCCACCAGCGAGGTATTTGCCCCAGATCTGAGGACATTTTCACATATAAAGTGTTTGGGGCATGGAACCTCTGTCACTGTAGGAAGTAGCGCTGCATGTTTTTTTGAAGGCTACGATGAAATGAAAATGAAATGTGATAAAAAAAAAACATTAAGTAGTTATTTATATAATCATTTAGGTATTTATTTGATGCTGACTCAGTGTTCTCCATGCGCTACTGATTTTTGTGCTGTCTTTGCACATTTAGTGAAAAATAAACCAAAATAAGTAGGTTTTTAGCCCACAGCCAGTGTTTTTCTTGGCGTTTGATATGTTTAAATATGGCCAGGGTGAAACTAACACCAAATAACAAATGAAACAAATTATCCATTTAATTTGGAATTGGATTTAGCAGAATATCTTGAAAATAGTTTTGGTTCCAGCACCAATTCAGCCGCTGTTTGGGATCCAAATCTGGTGAGGTCAGTGGCTTGGAGGTGGCACTGCTGCATTACCAAGACAACGACATGAGCAACTTATTTATATGTGTAAAAATATATTAAGTGCGCAGAAGGATTTGACAATCGTTGTAAATCAACAGTGAGGAGAAGAAACCAATTATAAAGATTTTACTGAAAAATACTGAAAAAGTAGTTTCAAGCTCAAAATCAAAGGAGTGGAAGCTGAACTATTATCATATATCTCCCATCTTGAGCATAATTATGTCTATACGCTGTGTTTCACAGACACCCACACCTGATTACGTAAATGTACAACTTTTACACTGCTGAAAATGTGGGCTGTTTTTTTTTTTTCTTTTCCTTTTTTTCCTCTCAAGAGATTTATCAGTACCTTAAACCCACGCCTGCTCTGTGTTGGTGGAAAAGAGAGCGAGCAAAAGGTCTTCAGGACTTTGTATGTGTGTGTGTGTGTGTGTGTATGTATGTGTGTGTGCGCATGTGTATATTTTATGCAGATACACACTCACTCTTACTCTTAGACCATATTAACAATTAAATGTGAATTCTGTGCCAGCTGGCAGTTTCTAAACTTTTATACAGTACACCAAGCAAAGCAATCGGTGCTCTTTATTAATTCCCGACAAATCTCATTGGTCACCAAACATCTGCAGAGAACGTATCTGGGCATCTATTGGACGATGTTTTTGACCACACCCACTGATTTCTCCATTTTGTGTGATCTAGTTCAAGAAAAGTGTGCAGTCGCTATAAGATAGTAACGAAGCTGTTATTCCAGCATCCAGTATCTGGTGAGAATTTTGGGGGGGTGAATAAAATGAAAAAGATGAATGCTGCTGATAATTTGATGATTAATGTGTGAGTTTGTGAAATGATGATACAATAAAAAAAAAATACATTTTCCATAAATGTCACTCAGGCAAACAAAAATAATGCTTTGGGCTTTCTTTCTTTTTTTGGAGAACAATGCATGCAGAGTGTACAGTAAATGTATGTTGTATGTCCCATGTGCATTGCGTGTACCACCCGAGCTCTCACATCTATGAGACTGATGCAGTGCTCACGCATATAGTGCATTATTCCCCTTTTCACTTTGGGCCTTGAATCATTATTGATGCTCAGAGGGGAATAAAAGAGGACAATCGAGCAAGTGAGAATCACAGGCATGTTGCATTCAACCCCTTAGTGCAGACGCATATAAGTTAATATGGAATAATTTTTTTTCCTAAGTTGTTTTATTACAAAACTCATTCTTTATACTCCATTCAGGATGATCAGATTTAAAAAATAAAATAAAAAATAAGAAATCTTATAAACCGCCTCTTGTTTTATAGCCTTTAAACAGAGACTCTTTCGAAATTTTATAAAAATCCTACACACATAGGCAGCCTTCCCTCACGGGCAGTGGTGATAATTTGATTATAACAGTGTATTGTATAATTGATTTTCAGCACAGGTCAATACTGCAGAGATGAGAAGAACAATAAAGCAGACAGTATAAAGTATAAATTAGAAGAAGCAGAGTTCTGTAAAAAAAAAAAATACAATATATATTTATTATATATTATATATCAATTTTTTCCCCCTAAATTTAATATCGATATATATGACTATATGACATGTGTGATGCCTATCCAAATCAGAGACAAATTAAACCCAGGGTATAAATGTGGAAATGAAGTTCATATGTGTTGGTGTTAGGTGGCATTAATAGAGAATGTTTTAGCAATTAAAAAGAAAGAAATAAATCAACTGAAATGAATTATACGTAAGATAATTATAATTCATATAAAGAAACATCTATTTGTGCTTTTTTTGATAGATTTTCTGATTTAGTGATTATTTTGGGGGATAATTTGGGCCCTTGTTATTATGAGGATATTATAACTTTTAAAGTCAGTTTAAATTATACTGCTGGCGGTTACTGGTATTATTTAAAAGATAATTTTGTGTGTATATAAACAGACACTTCTGCTCCTATTTTCTGTCCCAACTAAACTGCAAGCATATATTCAATATGCCATTGTTATTACCATATATAATACATTGTTAACTGAAATGGGGGGGGGGGAGATTTGTCTTTGCAATAGCCTAAAGTTTATATTGCAGCTTCTGTTTCTTTATAGAGGCACAGGATAGAGACTTCCTTAAGTATAATGCAAAAATGTTTCTGACCTCTCTGGAAAATTACGAGGAATTTATGAAGGAAATTATATAGTTATTTTCCCCTTTTTTCACAATGGCTTCAAATATTATTCTCTAATGTGTATCATCTAATTAACTTCGTGTTTGGCATATACTGTATAACTTTACTAAGAGGTTCTAGCTTTTGTTTAGGGAATCTACAAAAAACCTTTAGAAGTTTCTTTTTCAAGTTCCCACCAAAATAAGTTCTGATTCCCACCAAAACAAAACCTCCAGCTCATGTAAACATATTTATGAGAAAAAAAATCCTGTTTATCACTGCATTAATAAAAAATATCATTAAGGACATTACAGGACCATTACAGGAACTTTATTGCCAAAAAATATTTTTCAAATTGTGTTCTGAAATTTTAACATTTTTTTCTTAACTTAAACCTCAAAGTACAATCCTGCACATGAATTATATATTAATTGTTATATTAAATAAAAGACTAAAGACTATGTTGAGAGTTTAGAATTTGTAATTATTATTATTATTACTATTATTATTATTTAAATCATTCATATTTTTATCATAAGACTTGTGTCCTTTATACTGTTTGGTTAATAATGTATTCTTATTGTTGCTATAGCAACCTAACTCCAGATGGTTTCTGGTCACTAGTGTGAACCTGAAGCTGTTGTCAGTGTTAATTATCTTAATTACTTGTAGTAGATGATCAAATACAAGTTTAGATGCATATATTAGAAAAGGTTTTGCTATGGATTAGATTCAGGAATGAACCAATGAACATACAGGTGCCGATGTACATGCTAACATTTACAAAAGATCACTTAAAATGAAAAAAAAAGCATTAAGTAAATATATAGTTCGAAGAAATGCTTACCATGGAATTAGGAGCAAGTATACATTCATTTGCAAATACATTTAACAGCAGCACATTGCTTTGTGGTCACTGTGGTCAAGTTTTAGTTTCTGTCCAGATTGAATCAGAGATTTTGTGTTATGCAGGCTGCTTTGAAGCAGGATGATCCTGACTAGCATCTTTCTCGCACCCATTGTTAATGAGACAAAGCCGAGGTGTTCTCTCATTAGCACCTCATTGTAATGCGACACTGCTGAGTCACCTGTACAAAGCTCCTTTAACAAAACCCACTCTATGCTTAACATCACAAAACACAATTTCCCTCTTATTATGACAGTGACACTGCAGTTTATTTTCACTCAGGCCGGAGTGAGGAGAATGACATTGTTGTATTACTCGAAGAAAAAAAGGCCAAGCTCAACTGACTGCATGCTGTCATGTTCCTCCGGCTCAGTGTCAGGACCTGTTACTCCACATGCCCTCTCTTCGGCTGCAAGTGTTTGCTGCCCGACGCACGCGATCTCCCTCTCAGCTCTGCACTCGGCCACCTTGCCGCTTCGCTGCACCCTCTCATCGCATTACTTCTGCTATTCTAACTTTTCCATCAATTATGCACAAGAATAACTGAGGCCAGGCCGGCACACAGGCATAAAGGAGGATGAGGACAAGCCTGCGCGCTCCCTCTACCAGCGATACTAGTGCCAGGATGCCAGAACCGAGCGGCAAGCTGGCGCTTCCACGAAACCCAGCGACGCAAAATTTCGGATTTTGATGATATTTTATTTGGAAAGACTTCACTCCAGCGTCCAAAGTGCTGCATCAATAATATTTCAAATTTGGCTAATACTCTGCGATTCCTGCCAGCAAAAATGTCAAACTTGGTTTCCTGATGTGCCTTTAAAAAAGCAGCTCTGCACAGGACACAAAATGGAGGCGAGTTAGGAAATGGCTGCTCGCGTGCTTAGCCTCATCTCCGCTCTTTTTCCTCATAAAATACAACTATTTGACTCTTACTTTAGAAATAATAAATACAGCATTCAATACGTTGTCATATCGGCCAGTACTAAACTCACAGATGTTAATCGTAAAAATATAAAACAACGGAACAAAATAGTGGGTAGAAAGTCGAGCCAAATGTAACACAGCACCGAATCAACCCGAAATTCCAATCATGAACGTCGTGACCTGGTTTTCCTCTGATGCTGCGTGTGAAGGCTTTGAGCGACGTTGCAATCGCAAAGAATTTTTTATTCTTTATCTATCCCAATGCTGCACTTAAATACAGCACGAGAAAAATCAGAAATTTTCCTTAAAGAACAATAATTTCTCACAGAGGGTTCTGCAAATTTGTCTAAGAGTGTTTTTTTAGCTTAGTTACTTTCAGAAACGTACAATAAAAACAGCAGAGGCATCTAGAATGGGAGTTAAACAAGAGTGTACACTCCTTCCCTAAAAGCACTGAAATACATGACACCAACAGCACGGCAGTCAAGTGCAGTGACTCGATTTTTAATTACGTTTTAATGAACTGTTCGAAAAAAGAAAAGAAAAAATACACCACACTTCCCTCTGAGACACGTTAATTAGAATAAAAGTCTTGGCTACTAAAATAACATTTCAAAAACCATGTCACAATGATGTTAGTTGCCAGGAACAGTGTTTTGCTGATTCGCCAGATATGATGACAGAGTTTCTAAAAATAAATACCAAAGAGTTGATCTACTGTCTCTTCTATCATAAAACCTATTGTCCAGATATCTAAAAAAAAAAAAAACAGGTTGTGATTGAAAACACCTTAATAGGTGTAATCAAGCTTATGCATACAAACAGAGGCTTTGTAAATGCTTTGCTTGTTCATAACTGATGCAAATACATAAATTTATATACAACAGCTGTTGCTATAGCTACATATCAAAAGATTCTTAAAGTGAATTCATGTCTATTTTTAATTACAGCAAATACAAGATCAAGGATATTTATTACTTTCATGCCTTTCAACTGAGAAATGTATGTCTATGGAAACATAAATAACACATTAAAGGTTAAATGATATTAAGCTGTTAGGGTCAGAACTAGAGACTTATAAACAATGCTTAATATACACAAGTAGCATTAAATCCCTGCTTAATGCTATCTTCAAACAAAGTTCATAACTTGTATTGTAAGTCTGATTAGGACAAAAACGAAAAATATCACCCCAGATAAATAAATTTCATTACTTGGGAATGAGCTTAGAAATAGTATTATTAGCTTTAGCTCAAACATGAGTTGGTTTAATATGTAACACTGACTATACAGTACATCATTTCATCCATTCACTTTTTGATCATTTTGGACAGTCATATGGGCCTCTATTGTATATATACATCAAACTCCTCTTCCTTGTTTATCTTATTTACCTTTGCTTTTCGTTCTTTTCTCTTTTTTTTTTGTTTTTACTTCTTACATTCATAATTTTTAGTCGTGATACATGAACAATATTTCTGAGAAAATAAAAAGTAGTAAGACCCTCCTCCGACTCGGGGCTCAGGATCTCCCAGGACTCACCATTTTATTTATTTTTCTGAGTAAGGCAGCAGTAGCTATAGTTTATTTTTGGCTGACAGCTTATTTGTTGAATTTCAGAACAATAGGTATGTTTAAATGGACTCAAATATTCAATATGAATAACATCCCAATCGGAATAAATATGCATCATGTAAATGTAAATGGGGGGGGGGGGTCTTTGCTAATCTGTTCACGAGGTAAATATTAGTGATGCAAACACCGGGTTCAATCATTTCTTTCATGTGGGAAACATATATTGTTTCTGCGCATGTTTGCTCCACATGGGGGTAACATTACATGACAAGTTTCCTGGATTTATGACTAGGGAAGCAGCACTGATTGGCTCCGAATTTTCAAACACAGTAATTTGTCTAACCAATCATAGACACGTTGAATACTTGGAACCTTTCATTACGCTTCTGTTATATTTTTGGCAGATTGAATGCTTCAGAGTGGGAAGACTCACTTTACACGTCAGTAAAATCTTATTC
>JAOVVB010000020.1:18702389-18716086 GCA_028570985.1 Heterobranchus longifilis | reverse complement strand
GAGAGACGGCTCCATGTGTGTTTACTAAGAAATAGCAGTCACGCAGAGGATGTTTTTTTGGGAAAAAAACTGTGCTTAAAAAAAAGGGATAATTTCCCCTGTGTATGGAGACTGTTTTGTTGTCACTTCTACAACCACCATAGAAAAAGAGTTCATATTGATTTAATCTGGTCAAATTTATTGCTTTAAATAAGCAACCTTCTAGGTTGTGTCAGTTTTTTTACTCTTGATCTAACGACACTTTTGTCACAACTTGAGCTACTGGCATAATCATGTCTTTTACTGATACCACAAAATATGGCGTCATGGCAGCACAGTGAAGTGTCACATGTTTTCCCCTTGTTGGGTTTTCTTCAGGTTTTCCAGTTCACTCTCATTGTCCAAAATATGCAGATAAGTAGAGTAAGTATGCTAATTTGCCCATATGTGTGTGTGTGTGTGTGTGTGTGTGTGTGTGTGATGGACTGACATCCATTTGCAAGGAGTGTCACCAGGATTTGCTCTGGATCCACCACCAGTGTGATCATGATAAAGTGTTTGCTGATGTCAGATGGGTGAATGAAATAAATGATTGAGTGAATAACAAGTATTATTTTTATATTGTAATTCTGTATAAATAACCTAAAAAAAATGGTGGTGTAGTGGTTAGCACTGTGGCCTTGCACCTCTAGGGTTGAGGTGTCGATTCCTGCCTCGGGCCTGTGCTGGGTGTTTCCATGTTCTCCCCATGCTTGGTGGGTTTTTTTCCGGGTACTCTGTCAGCAGATTAGCCTTATTTTGAGTGCACACTCTTTGTAAGACAAGTATGTCAAAACAAATTCGGTTTAATCTGTGTAAATGGCATTACCAAAAAGCAAGATTTAGCTGTAGATGTCTATAGGTTTTTACATACAGATGGTCTACATGTTGTGTCACTGAGCTGAAAATTTTGATTATACCAGATCTTATCGCTTCCCTCTCCTGAAGTTGTAACACAGAACTGAAACTGACACCTCCAGGTGTGTTTAGGGTCTGCAAAGCCCACACACGCCCCTCAGTGGAGCCTGAGGAAAAGCATGCATGTGTGTTCGTGTGTGTGTGTGTGTGTGTGTGTGCATGTGTGTGTAAAACCACTAAGAACAATCTCTCTCTCTCTCTCTCTCTTTCTCTCTCTCTCTCTCTCGCGCTCTCTCTGCAGGCTGTACTCTCATTTACAGTAGTAAAAGCTGTCACACCAACTAAATGGCCAGACTGATACACGCTTCCAGTAAAACATATGAACCACAGCTGCTTCAGTGACTGGAACACACATGGACCACCTCTATCTATATGGGACAGAGAGCACAATTTTTTTGCTAAAAGGATGTCAACTCCATTCAAATGATATTCTCATTCAAACGCAGCAACCTGGTTTATTTTATTAGATATTATTTGCAGGTAATAAATGTGTCCTGACAAGCATAAATAAATCTATTTAATGTCAGAATTTACACTATCCAATCCCACCCCCACTGACTGCGTAGATGGTACACCCTATCCCTAATCAATAGTCTACACAGACTATTATGTTTAGGTTGGATTTAAACTGTGGTCCAGCTGTTCAGAGCTAATCCAGTAAATAATTTCGGCCATGACACTCTTATAAACAAGGGGATGAATAATACCATGTAGCATGTGTCTTAAAATGAGTCTTACTGATCGAGAGGTAAAACGAATGAAAAATGAATGACCTGCACACTGCGGGGCATCCTGTCTCAATGTATAAATGACCAGGAATGAATGACGAAACATGCAAAACTTTATCTATAATATTTTACCCACACTAGTCCCTCTGAATGGACTGTTACTATGGAAATGGAAATAAAAGTATGTTTACACTGTAAACCTGTGATTTGCAGCTGAACTACTGTCAAAGCTGCTGTTATACAAAATTATAATTTGCTAATAAATGTTTTTTTTTTAAAGTTTTTTCTTTAATTTATTTGGTACAAAAATAATGCAAACATTTTCATAAGATTCCATCAGGAAGTAAACAGTCTAGTTAGGAAACATTTATAGCACTGACAGGAAATTGTTTCTATTGAATCAACAAAGAATAGATGTTATATACATACAGTACACAACAACAACAGTACACATATGTACATACATACATACATACATAAAGCAAAATCTCGTTACATTGGTGACTGGTGGGAAATATCAGATTTGTCTACCAGAAACCGCAGATCACCCCAGTCTCACCCGGGGTCTCGCCGCTGTCTCGTTTCCATCTACTGATGTAGGTCTACAGTGCTCAAGACAAAGGGGTCTTTATTTATACAGAGGAGTCTAAAAAAAACGGTTGCCATTTCTTCTTTTTCTCATACACAAATGCAGATTGAAGTTGGAAGCAAACGTCTGAGGTGGATATTATGGTCTGGGGAAATAACGGAGATTATGAGTGTATTGAA
Source organism: Heterobranchus longifilis (assembly GCA_028570985.1). Taxonomy (NCBI): domain Eukaryota; kingdom Metazoa; phylum Chordata; class Actinopteri; order Siluriformes; family Clariidae; genus Heterobranchus; species Heterobranchus longifilis. The sequence continues at coordinate 18,713,654 of JAOVVB010000020.1, read as the reverse complement.
AGCGTTCCTCCATTTACAGCAGTATTGATATGCAACAATAGCAGTTGTCATGAGACACTCAGTTCATTTGTATCGTAAAGGACATTGCTCCAGAGTCTCATTCCATTAGTGAAGGATAAGCTGGAGGTAATCACATAATAACTGCACAATTTGAGGCTTTAAAACATTTCACATACCCACTAAGCATTTCTTAGTGAATTTCTTAGAAAATACTTAAATTACTTAATTGCACCAAATAAATAATACTGAATGTATGTGCTTCTTGAATGAACGATGGGTAGATTGGTAAAAAGAAAGCTCTCATACAAAGTAATATTATTAGCAATAAAACAATGATGCTTAAGTTTTAGTTTTCCAGACTACAGCATTTTTGTAAGGAAGTTAAATGAATACTAATAATATACACAATGTGCCCTTGTATGCAGTAAATCAGGCAATACACATTTAATGACTGTCATTTTGGACTGTAGCTACAACACTACCATAGCTGAAATGTAATACTAACCTATCTCACCCACACACACACACACACACACACACACGCGAGCACACACGCACACACACACACACACACACACACACACACACAAAGAATCTTAAAACATATCCTTGGTCCTCCTTGTGCTGCAAAAACAGATCTGACCCGTCAAAGCATGAACTCCAGAAGACCTCTGAAGGTTTGCTGTGGTATCCGGTACCAAGACATCAACAAATAATTTAGGTCCTGTAAAGTGCAAGGTGGGTTTGGACACATCCAACAGACACGTGATCAGATAGAGATCTTAGTACTGCAAAAAATTTGTCATGCTCCTCAAACCATTCCTGATTTTTGCAATGTCAGGGAATACCATTGTCATGAAGGGGTGTATTGGTGTGCAGCAATGTTTAGGTAGGCGGTACGTGTTAAAGTAATAGCCACATGAATGGCAGGACTCAAGGTTTCCTAGCAGTTAATTCCCCAAAGCATCACAGTGTCCCAACTGGCTTGCTTTCTTGCATCTTGCATCCTGGTCCCCCAGGTAAACAATGCATCTGTAGCCACCTACCACATGACATAAAAGAAAATGTAATTCATCAGACCAGGCCACCTGCTTCCATTGCTCCATGCTTCATTTCTCATGCTGACCAATGATTCTAGGGCACCCATGACCTTGCTGCTGGTCCAAGTTGTCCTTCCTTGGAAAACTTTTGGTAGCTATACTAAGCACTGCATACCAGGAACACCCCACAACACTTGCTATTTTCTTGGGCTTTGTCAAAGTCTTTCAAAAATGGTACAAAGTACTGACACTGGAGACTATTTAAAAAAATATCAAACAAACGTCTCACAAGAAAAAATATATTACCAAATATTTTCTTTGATATATAAAAAATCTGATTTTTAATAGTTTCAGATTATGGTGAGCATTTGCCATACAAGTCCCTGTGAATGAGCTGTAACTACAGAAAACAATAATGCATTTTGCAATCAAGTTAATGTATCCGGTGAATTGCTGCCATTAGAGTTACTGTTAGAGAAAACTATCAACATTAGTCTGATCAATAAGGGTTGCATTCAATAAAGATAACGTTCTGGAAAATGCTCCAGAATTAATTACTATTATACAAAAGTTTTTTTTATTGTATTTGTAATTGTATAATATTTTTTTCATACGTACATTAATTTGCATTATTTTCATACGTACATTAATTAATATTTGCAGCAGATTAAAACAACTTGGCTGCAACAAGGGATATAAATATTTAGATGTTACAGCTCTAAAGTTTTGTCCATTTATTCGCAAACCTGGCGAAACAAAATGTTTTTTTCCCCTTACATTATGCGTTTAATTTTCAGTTCTGCAGTTTCAAGGAGCCAAAATCTCTATACTGCCCCATTCTCTTTCCTATCCTGCTAAAAATCCACTGGATGTCCCTGCATGTCTGCTCTGCATGTAGCGCTCTCCCCCACTGAATGAACTCCTCCTGGCTATGTTTATCAGCTCCCTGGAAAACTCGTTTATGTGTGTGTATCTCAGCGAGCTCGGCTCAAGCAGCTGAAACTCTTAATGTGAGAGACTCCATCTGGATTCATGTGGAACTGGAAAGCATCAGAGATGGAAGAGCAGTGTTCAGGAGAGGAGGGAGAGAGAAAGAGAGAGAGAGAGAGAGATGTATAGAGAAAGAGAGATAGTGAAAGAGAGATGGATGGAGTGATGGATGGAGTGAGGCTATAAGGTCACTGCTGGTTTGTGACTGAAGAAGAGTGAGGCTTGTTATTGATTAGCCACATGTGTTTCAGTAAAGAATGCTGATCCAGACGTGGATAAGGGCATGAGTGTCTTCATAGTAGTGATAGCAACAATCACTGAGGATACAGTACTAATACCAGAACAGATAATGTGTTCTTAACAGATACAATTTGAAGATTTTCTATTTCTTCCCTTTTTTACTTGGAGGGTTTATGGAGTATCTGTTTGCAACTAGATTGCATTGATACTGGAATACCACAATATAAAGAAAAAATCTTGAGCAATCAAGCAGTCAAGCAAAAGCCATGTTCATTAATACAAACTCCTGGTTTTACTGGATTCATTTATTCATCCTTAGTAACTGCGTTTTGAGAATTCTAAAAGTGATAAGCTCTACTTTCACAGCCCCTCAATTACAAGGACATAAACTGGAAAACTGTCCTGAGCTCAGGCTGGGTTGAACATTTTATAGTCCTTTGACATGCCTGAAATATGTATATTTGATCAAATTATTATGGTTAAACTGTAGGCATATGTAAATTATTATAAAAGCTAATATTTCCCCTATTTAGTAAAATTATTTATTCTGCTGTATTTCTGAGGTACAAGCTTTCACACCCTCTGAAACTATTGTTTCTACTTAATGACATTTTCTCCCATGTAGAGGATCTATTTTGCATTCATAGTTCATATTCTGCCATACTGTCATTTTGTTCCTGCTATACTGTATTTCATGCACTCCTGTACTGTATTTATTATTTGTATTTTTATGCCTTTATAATTTTATACATTTTATATTTACCTTTTGACCTTTTCTTGTGTTAGTTATTTTCATTCGAGCATTTGTAATTTTCCAAGAAGTGCACTACACACAAAAAAGATATAATAAAAAATTAAAATTTGAATGCTTAAACTACTGCTCGTGACGAGATATAAAATACTCTAAAATACAACAAAAATATATGAAACGTATAAAGTAAAATGTATAATGTATACATTATATGGAATGTTCAATATGAAAGAGATATAAGAAATAAAAGATATGGTGTGTAGGTATGCCAGCAGCAGTATGAGTGAAACATGGAATATAAAATGAGATGATGTGCATGACAGCAGCAGGGTTATTGTTAATTGCAAAGTTAGTCTTCAATAATAATGCATGAAACAGTGGTTAATACATACACATCTATGATAAGGTTCTTATAGTAAGTGGAGAAGCGACACACTTGGAGCGAGTAAAAAAAAACTGCTGTTGGAGTAGCTCAATGGTTAAGGGTTGGATCACTGATCGGAAGGTCATGGGTTCAAACTCCAGGCACCAACAAGATGCCAATGTAAAGCCCTTGAGCAAGGCAGTCAGCCTTAAACTGCTCAGATGCATAAATAGATAAATGTAAGTCACTCTGGATAATGGTGTCTATGCTGTAAATGTAAATGAGTCAAAGTAAAATCAGTGATCAATGAAATTACTTACACAGTGAGTTAGTCCCCTGAAGAAAAATTAGTTGAGAAATGATTTTTGAAGCTATGCTTTATGACACAACAAATCTAAAACTGGTACATTTACTGTTCTGGTCTTATGTTAACTAACCAAATTACCTCTGCTGAAGTGAACACTACCTCAATATCACATATAGAAAGTAAGAGTATTAGCTGGCTAGCTAACTTAGCAAATCAAAGAATCATCTTATGTTTAATACAACAAACTGTTGTATACAAATCTGGCTAGGTAATATACCTCATTCAGGCAGCTAAAGTCTACCCTGTAAATATTTGCACAGGTTTAATGTTGAGCTGCGAAATGCTGATATCTCTACAGTTCATGGCTCAAATAATTTACAGATCATTAGCACATTGTTTGAAGCATTTAAAAAAAAAAAAAAAAAATTGTACAGGAATGCGTATCTCTCTCTACTGTATCAGACATCACACGTGCTGAACATTTGGCTCCTTAATGGTAGCATTTCAGCAGGAAACTGTTTTATTGAGTTATTTCAAATTTGCACATATTGTCTTTTAATTGGCCCAAAGTCTTCCAGGGTTAAATGCCTTATTATTTTTAATTCTGTAGCAATGATTAAAAAGAATGTTGAATGGTTTATTTAAATAAACTCAATTAAAAATACTATTAGTTCATTATTCTCGAACAGGCACTGTTAAAGTGAACCATGTATTCAAGAACTAAAACATGTAGGTATTTTCCTCCACTGCTTAAAGCAGATATTAGATACATTATAATTAGTCTTTGATTATGTATTATCACCATTTATATTTTGTGGGTTGCTCGTATGTGTTTCTATGTTTGCTTCCATAGTGGTCCTTTGTAAATGTCTTATGCCAAGGGAATGCGTGTGTCGGGACTACCCTTACAGGTAGGGGGAATCAAACAGGTACTTATGATTAAAATTCTTTGTAATTGAAGACATAAAACCGATTGACATTAAGATAAGACAAGCACAGTACAGTGATGAGACTTATCATAAAACATTTGAATGTTGCAACCATTTTAAAGAAGGCCATAAATCTGTGAATGATGATGCCAGCCAAGGTGGTTCGGTGCCTACTGCTGGTGTTGCAGTGAACATTCAGAGAGTGGAACTCTTGATCCTTGAAAACTAACAGGTAGCCAACTTGCTGAAGAGACGCATCTGTCTGTGGGAACTGTACACACAATCATTCAACAACACCACTCACACAATACAAGCACTTAGCTGGGAGTTATTGACACATATCCTGTAAAGTTCTGACCTTGCTCCAAGCAATTTTCGCATATTTTTAGCTATGAAAGGAGTTCCTGGAAGGCTAGCATTTCATGAATGAAGCAGGAAGTCCAATCCCAGCTCCAGCACCCTGAGAAAGTTTTCTACTTTAATGGTATCCAAGCACTGGTAAAACAGTGGGATAAGTGCATATAGGATTATATAGAGAAATCAAGGTAGTTTTTATCCCGGATTGACTTGAACACCGCTTGTAGACAATGCCACTTATTTTTATAACAAGGACATCTACAACCAGCTCTCCCTGAAAAGGGAAACGGAAAACAAATCAGATCAGCATCATTCAAGTAATTCAGCAAAATATTAAACTACATTGGACAATTCTTTTTATTGGTTAGTGCTATTTTTGTGCTTTGGGATCATTTCCTTTAAAAAAAAAAAAAGCACACTGACACAATGAGTTATTAAAAAATTGTGTGTTATCAGCACATAAACACTAAGTGTGTGTCTTATAAACAGACAGTGATAATATAGTGGGCACTGAATCATGCAATTATCCAGCAATGAGAAATAAAAGAGCTTATTTCATCCACAATAATGAGGTGATAAAGGCCTTATCTAATAATGCGAGAGGTTATTTTCAGACTCGTGGAGATAATTGTACCCTGCCTGCTTCAGAGGCGGAGCTCGAGGCACAGATTCAGCGTTGAAAAATCCTCCACAAAATATGCCCATCATAAAACCTTTACACTGGCTACCTTTGCCAAATGTACTGTAACATTTACAAATAAGCTTTTCCATAGCATGATTTGCTTTCATGATGCTGTATTAAATATATGCTGTTTGTATTACATCATACACGCAAATGAATAAAGATAAGACATGGTGCATTACAATTAAAATAGAATATTAACTTTAGACTGTATGTATTTCCTCGAAATATTTTCAGTGATATGCATTTTATTATAAAGACCGCATACTTTTCTAAAAGATGATGTATTTTCAGTATTTTTTGAATATTCAGCTTTTTAAATGGCTTGTACGCTGATGAAGTTCACTTAACATTCTGGACGTTTTCATCAAATGTCTTCTCAGAGGACTTTGGTTTCCCAGTGAGAGATATCTAATTATTGGACACTAAAGTCAACCAATCAAGACAAGGAAGCATAATTTCAGACGAGTGCTTCTCATTTTGGCTTACTGGGTCGTGGCTTTGGAGGGAACAATAAAGGAGAGACTGTATTTAACTGCTTTGTACCAAAATACTGACCAGTTACAGTATCATAAATTGAATTCATGCAAATCATATACACAATCTAAAAAAACAAATGCTGTTGAAACATAACCTAAAAATGGAGGTTTGTCTCTAACCCAGAAAAGCTTGCTCTTGCACTTGTACTAACACACCTGATTAAACTATTTCAGTCTGTGTGTGGTACCCTTGCTAACCTTCCTTATCTTCAGGTGATCCCTGGTTCATGCACATCAGCTCTTTCCTGCTCACAAACAGAGAGGTAGGTACTTGGTATATGTTTTCAGTATGTCATGTCTTCAGATGCAGTTTGCTGCCCAGCACCCGTGACCGACACAGCCTCTCCTGTTTAGGCTCATTGTATGAAATGAGAGCACTGCTGACATCGGAATTTCGGTTATTCCAGAACAGGAAGTTCTCACCGTAGTTTAGCGTTACCGGGGTGATGGAGCACACGGCTCTGATGGAGGAAGAACTGGGGGGGCGAGCTTTATGCTGCAGGCCGCACAGCTGATAGAGCCAAATTCAGGAAAACAAAACCCTGGATTCATTCAGTTAGCTTGGCTCAGCTCATATATTAGTTTCAACTGACTTCATCTGGGTAATCTCGGCCCCTGAACACATTCTCCGGTGACGGTGCGGCAGATAAAGAAATCCAAGTCTGGGAGTATTACAGGACTTTCTTTCAGCGTCTGTTGTATCAAACCCACAGAGATTGTTTAACTTGATCTAAACAGCAAAAATGTATGAGAACTGGATACAGATGGATGAAGGGAAGTCTTGTGAAATATATGCGCAGCGAGTTACCCGATCTGTCCAAATCTATTAGTAAATATAATGTTACAAAGATGCAGTAGGTACTGCACTGTTACGTTTCAGATGAAAGCTATTAGTCGAACTTGCCATCAAACTCTACAAATGTGCATCTGATACATTAAAGGCCTGTTCTTTGCATTTGGCTACAAGTGTGTGTCGACTAAACCTGACTAAACGTTTACGCTCGGCGCTTTCTGATTGGAAGTGTTTCAACTGAAAGAGGAAGGCACTTGTTGAGGACATGCCTATCGGGAGTTTAGATCTAAGAAGGAGCATAAGCTTGCACAGATGTCAAGCTGATCTAAGAAGCTGTGTATTCCAGAGACAACAGCATGCTCCCCATCACATGAAACCAGCTGGGATTTCCCCAACACAGGCAGATATCTAGGCGTGACATGGTCTGTGGTGGCACAAAGAAGAATACGTCAGGGAGAAAGAAATGTCTGCCTTCATTTCCGACAGACACCCGACCCTCCTGAGGGAGCTCGTGAGCATGAATGAAGCTGGCGCAAACATTTCAATAAAGTCAGAGGGCCAGAGGTGGGCTTTTTCCACCGCCTTTAAAAGACAAAGTCATCCCCGGTGTATTCCGGAACCTGTGATTGACACATTGATGGTGAAGCAGTGACTTTGAAGAGGCAATAATAACAGTGAGATGATTGTATAAAGAAGTACAGGGATGGTTGGTTTGAAGCAACCTTTCATTGGGTATAGTCACTTGGTAATCCTATACCTGGAAAGTCTGTTGGGTTTGCTGGGGGCCAATTAAAATGGCTTCTGGAAAGATGTATCAGCCCCTCATCTAGGAAAAATATATTCTTGTCCATTGTCAGATTAGCTCAGGAATCATCTCATCTTCTGCAAGTAACTGGGAATGGGTCAGATCCTCTCACCCCACCTCCACTCTGAAAGTTCATTCATTTAATATAGCTATTATGGCTTGTAGGACACAGGGGAGCTGCCTTCTCTGTGCAGCCATGTCATGGGTAAGCGATTATGAAGACTGAACCACTTCATCTTAGGCGACACGAGGTGGCCATTGCCTGGTCATCTAGAATCCAACATGATGGAACAGCAAACGATCAGTGGCACCAAACGGGCTGCTGTCAGCTTCTAAAAGCTCCCGTCGTTTCTCAGAATCAACCATGCTCGTTACAAATGGATGAGGTAAACACTGTTGACGCCAAACGCTGATTTATTAGTTTCTTCATGTGCCTAATAGCTTCCTTATTAAGATTTACGATATCAGCCGCACATATGATTAATTAGTTTTTGCTCTTTTTCCAAGCGCTTTAATTCAGCTGCAGAACACAGGTCCTTTAAACCTTTAAATTACATGTACCAGACATAGTTATACTAGCTGAAGAATTTATTTATGATTCTTAATTTTTAATTGGCATCTTAACGAATGAAAAAATTCTCACATAAATATCACCTATGTAATGAAACCAAAATTTGAAACCTCTATTCTGGCTCTGGTAATGTCTATAAAACATTCTCATGCGAAAAAATAATGTTTTGTACCACCGTGTTAAAGGCTACATCAGTCCGTGTGTTAGACTACAGTCTGTGAAGCACATTGTAAAAAAAAAAAAAAAACAATGTAAAAAAACGGTCAAATGACTGCCAGTAACGACTGCCAAACAAAAACAATAAAATTAAGGTAAAATACTTTAGTTCATATTATGTGCAAAAACATTACATTTACAGAAATTGTTATTTAATCTTTTACAGAGAAACACCATTATTTTACAGATTTTTCCTAAATTTATACAATTAAACACCTTCAATAAAGCACCAGCACTAGACGTTTAGCAGTGAACCACTATTATTTTCACAGATTTTGCCCAAATTTATATGATTTAACACCTTCATTTAAACCGCAGCATGTGTCGCAGCAAAATGTTTTTATTTTACAGTTTTTTCCCCAAAATTATTACAATCAAACACCTTCAAAAACCTTCATTTTTCAGAACAAATGTCATCAAAACAAAAATATTTGTGGCGTTTACACTGTGTGCATGGGTGCTGCACTGAGTATCAGTCTTGTACATTCTCTTTACATTTGTTGAAGGCATGAGGCAGATACAGATATAGCCTACATGTACTGTAAGTGTGGGACTTCTGCTGCCTTATCTGTGCCACTTCCTGTGGATAATCTTTTTAAAAGTCATGAAAAAATGAAATCAAAGTATTATAAAACTAACAGGATTTACCTCAAAATTAAAAAGAAAAACGTCTCGGGTTACTTTGCTGTAACCCTGTTCCCTGAAAAAGCGGGAACGAGATGCTGCGTGAAAACGCTATGGGAACGCTCTTTGCGTGACCAGTTGTTGAAGCATGTGTGTCAAACACGCCAAAAATTTGGCATATATAACCTCGGTCAGGTGATGTCGGTCAGGTGCCAAGCATGTTTGACACACATGCTTCAACAACCGGTTGCGCAAAGAGCGCTCCCATAGCGTTTTCACTCAGCATCGAGTGTAGCTTTTGAAAGGGAACACACCTATGTTTACCTATATGAGTGGAGACCTGTTGTAATTCCATTATTAAAGTCTTGATTTGTCTGCTCTTTAAGTGCATTTACATTTTTCCTAATAGTACATTATTAATCTTAATAGTCCACTTTGGGAAAAAATATATCCACTTTCATGTAACCACCTGGCCTGATAAAAAATTCTGATGAAATAAAGGACCTTTGGGACCATCATTTGTTTTACCTTTTATCAGTCTTTACTTCAGATTTTCTTTCACTGTGTCTTTGGCAGAGGAAGAAGAACTGACTGGCTTGCATTTCATATGTAGTAAAGCATCTAACCAGTCATAGGTGAAAATTAATTCTTATAATTAATCATGATGGAGAAGGCAGGATTTGTCAGGAAAGATAGGAAACTTAAACTAAACTTAAATTTGGAAAATATATATTCATCTTCCTCTTTTGTTTCTGATTAAATGCTTTACACTTTGCATGTCAAAATAGTTACATTCTGATTAAATACTATAAGCATGTAAACACATCTTATGGAATCCATGGAATTTCTAATCAAAATTATTTTAGTCAGATTAAATAAATATTGTCTATGTTCAGTCAGATTAAATAAATATTGTCTATTATCTATCTATCTATCTATCTATCTATCTATCTATCTATCTATCTATCTATCTATCTATCGATCTATCTATCTCTTAGAATATATTTCATTGCCACCACAACAATCACCATCTCATTAATGTAAAATTTAGCTTTGGCTAATTCGAAAGCATGTCTTGATCAAATCTTCGCATCTTATTTTGTGACATTTATCTGAACTCATTAGTAGCACAGTTTTTTTTTCTGTTTTCTTTGTTTGTTTGTTTTTTTACACAGTTTTTTAGCACAGTTAGGACATATTGTAAAATAGCAACCAGATATTTAGTATATTAAACCTTTATAACCTGTATTTTTCTCACTTATAGTTTTTTTATGTCATATAATTTTCCTTTTATTACCTCAAAATTGTCACACCTAATTTATGCCTAATTTATGTAAGTCCTCGATTTACAAATACTTAAGTTTTGAAATTTCTGCAGATACTATAAACATTCGAAAATGCAAACAAATCATGGAGATAGTTCATGTGTATTGTAAAAAAAAAAAAGACACTGCAGTGCACCAGATATTTTTAATGTTAAAGTGAATATAAAAAATGTCCAAAAAAGTGTGGGAGAGAAAGAAAGACAGTCCAAGAAAGTGGAAAACAGCTGGAAAAATTTATTCCCCTCACAATTTAAAGGCACAGATACAACACTGTTGTATTCCACAACCCAGTAAAACCTTGGATTAAGAGAAACTTAGTTTGCAACTTAGTTAGCGAGATAGCAAGGTTTTTGCACTATATGCAGTCCGTATACGCTTTTTCTGCCAAGCCAATGATCTGAAACAATGGTTCCTCTCTCACTCTCTTTCTCTCTTTCTCACTCTATCTCTCTTGCATGCGCTGTGGAATAGAGTCTATTCTCACTATTCTCTGCCTCACTTTTAAAGTCAACATCCATGTGTGTGTAAAAGTCTTACACAATAAACACTCTCCTCCTCAGCTTCACACACACCTAGATACTTTTCAAAGGTAAAGTACAGGTTAATCAGTTTTATTTTAAATGAAGTCAACGTTTTAAGTTGAAGGTATGTTATGAGCAGTTACAGTGGTGTGAAAAACTATTTGCCCCCTTCCTGATTTCTTATTCTTTTGCATGTTTGTCACACAAAATG
>JAOVVB010000020.1:18684876-18698725 GCA_028570985.1 Heterobranchus longifilis | reverse complement strand
GTCTTCAAGTGGGACACCCAAGTTGGACAGGTCTGAAGGTAGAGGCCTGACAAAGTGCAATCCACTTCTCCAGGCTTCTGATGCAGCTAACAACACAATTCAGCAAGGATAATACTGTTACTATAAGCACAGGGGAAAAACAATGCTTGAACATGATGCGTACACATGATGCCCCCTTCACATTTCTCACTGCCCCCCCATATGTGCCTGTCTAGAACCGGCCCTGCTACAAAGTTAGTTTGTCTATTTTTTACATACCAGTATGGCACGCAGAGTCAGAAACCATATAAATCTGTACAGGTTAAGGCAATTTGCAATTTATGCAAATAATATGCTAAACTAATTTTTGGAGAAGTGTTATCTGATTTCGGTTTAGGGCATTTTCAGAGTTACTGAGAGTTTAAGGGTATGTAATTTTAATTGTTGTCCTAATTACTACTGTGTATACTATTCAATGTCTGTTAAAGCTGAATTTATAACGTGAGAGAATATTTACATTTATTATTATTTTTTGAATACACTTGGTAGAGAGTGTGCACTTTCCCTTGTACAGGAACTCAATGCAGCAGCATCTTCCAATCCCCTCGTGTAAATCACTGGGCAAGCAGCAACATAGTTTATGATCACTTTCTGCTTGCATCTATTTACAAATTATGAATATGGCAGTCTTTCAATTTGCAAATTTGGCCATTGCATAAAATTATGAGTGTTTTCGTAGGAGACTGCTATAAAAATGCAATCGACACCACAGTCTACCATACCTGACAGACATTACCTGAGCAATTCCATTTACATTTATTCATTTACATGTTAACAACTTCCCCAACTGCTCAGATTGTATAATCTGTCTATTTGAAATGCATCTGTCAAACCAACACATGCGGAAAATGTGAAATATGGCAGATGCTTTCATTCATTAAATTCATTTGTTTCTTTTATTTTACTTTTTTGGAAGTAACAAAATGTACCTCCATTTTACGATGGGTCGAGAGGTTAAAATTATTCCAGTAAATTGAAAAATGAAATGTATGTGAATCTTGCACCAATGCAATCTAAAAACATACATCAAAAATCAAGAACACAAAATCGTTGAAAAGGTTTTTTGCCATGAAATTGTATAGTGCATGTCATCTGGCTGGTAGAACATATATGTCAAGAATAACAAAGGTAAATATTACTGTCAGGATTGAAAAGCTGCTCAGACAATATAAAAGAGGTTGAAGGATGCTATCAATGCAAAGGGTTGGCTTCAAAGTTTAATGAAAATTTTTATAAGACATTTAGAAAAGCAGATCCATAATTCACATTTTCAAATTTTTTGTTAGTGTTTGTTTTTGTGTTATTTGTGATAATGAAAACATGGCTATAAAAAACCAACATGCAAAATACTATTGTTATATACTTACTGTATATAACTGTAAAATTTGTTAAATCAAATTTGTTATCTTTTTTTACTAAGGATGTGCAGAATTCTGTATGTAACGGTACATATATGACTGAATAAGGTGCAATTATGGAACTTCATATACAAAGTAGAACCCTTAACAATTGTCTGAATTAACGAGGAAAGCTAAAAGGCAGACTCTTCTCTTTTCCTGGTGTAATTTAAACGGACAAAAAAAATAAAGCATGTTTAGTTTGCAAAGTGGTTGAAAAAGAGAGAGAGAGACAGCCTTGAAATCTTATGATCATATGACATTTCAGCCTGTCTTCTGTTTTGCTTCCTGAGTTCTCGATTTCTGTCTCATCCACACCTCCCTAATCATTGTTAGCAATTGTCCTTGTGCTTAGCCTCATTTTGTCACCTGTGTGTTAATCGTTTGTCCCATTAGTTACTGTTGGTCAGCATTTTTTGTAAAATATTGTCATGCCATTTTTTGCTTTGGCTTCCTAGCTCTCTCCGGTATTTACTGTTTTTGACCTTTGCCTACCAGTTTGGTTTTGAGAATGGATTTTTACCCATTTATTGTGGCTGCCTGTGCTTTGCTTCATGACCCAATATTTACCATAATGCCTCCAAATAAAGAACATTAACTGCCTCTATATATATATAGGTTATCTGCGTAAAAAAAACAAAAACATTGGTGGATTTTTCCATCTCTAGTTTTACCAAATTACACATATTTTAAAATCTTTATATTTTTTTTTTGTAAATTGTAGCAAAAATTTAAACCAAAGGTCACAGGATTGTGGGTTCAAGTCCCACCTTCTCCCAATGCTTGGTGGGTTTCCGGCACCTTCTCTGGCAATCCAAAGACATGCAGGTTAGACTAAGTGATGTTTGGAAATTTCCTGTACTGGGGACGTTAGAGGCCAAGTCACCAGCTTTGTCATGTTCCTCGAACCATTCCTGAACAGGTTTTGCATTGTGGCAAGCAGCATTATGATGTTTAAACATGACCATGTCATAAGGGAATACTGTTGCTATGAAGGTGTGTACATGGTCTGCAACAGTGTTCAGGTAGATGGTACATGTCAAACAACCACATGAATGGCGAGACCCAAAGTTTCCCTGCCTAGAGCATTGCCTAGAGCAGTGTGATGCTCTAGGCACAGAACATTGCCTAGAACATCACACTGCCTCCACCAGCTTTCCTTCTTCCCATAGTGGTGCAAATTCTTCTCAAGGTAAGTGATGTTCATGCATCTAGCTACCTACATGATCCCCATCGTAGGAATGTGGAAGAAAACCAAAGAAGCTGAAGAAATGTTGAGTTGTTGAGGTGAAATGTTATCAAACTGATGGACAATTAACCATCTGGGACATTGCTAACAAACTGGAAATCTCCTTTGGAATGAAAGTAAGCTCGAAATCAATTCTAATTTTATCAACTTCATTAACTGATTATGAGATGCAGGCGTGCTGTAATGACCCTGAAATTAAACCCCAGTGCTCATCAGCATCATCCAAAAAAGGAAAAAAAGTTGGTGTTGATCAGTTGTGTTAGATATGATTTGTTTCTACGTCACATTCAGAAAGATAATCAATGTTTATTTATTTATTTATTTATTTATTAGAAAGAGATCTTAATTGGAAAGACTGAGGAAGAAGAAAGAAGATTTCTGCGCTGCGGTCTCCACACATCCTACAGAAAAAAGTATTACTATAGTACCACCCACTGTTTTCACCTGAACTGGACAATTAGACTAGATGTTATTAGCCAAATTTTCTTTCCAAAAAATAATATTAAGTTACAATAACTGTTTAATTGTATACAAATGTACAGTAGTCTGGTGAGAATCAGCACTGCAGCTTTGAAAGCAGTTCTGGTTTTAAAAACTTACAGCTTTATATTAATGTACTCCTTCTAATATGTTTATCTTTTTGTAGTAACACCTTACACTGGGACTTAAACAGCACACATCACATTTCCAGGACGGTTTCAGTTTCAGGACAGAGTGTACATTTTGCAGTTTGTCCAAAGCATGAAAAGCTGCATTTCTGTCTCCTTAACATCAAAGGAGAGACAAAAAGCAGAGGCGGGTAAGGGAAAGACTTTATAGAGCGGATATAAAATGTCCGCACACCCCTGTTCGAATTGCAGGTTTTTGTGATGTAAGAAACTGAAACCAAGATAAATCATGTCAGACATTTTTCCAATTGTAATGTGATATGTTAAAACAAAGAGAAAAAACAACAACAAGAAGAACAAACTTACAGTAACCTGGCTGCATCTGGTTACACCACAAAAACCTGTAATTTGAACAGGGGTGCTTTAAGTTTTCTCCACTGTAGCTACTAGAACGCAAATGTTAACAGGAGCTAAGTTGTCTTACAGACAGCTTCAAAAGTAACAATAAATGTAAAAAAAAGTAATAAATGTCATTCATGAATAAAAAAAAAAAAGGTTAGTGATTTGTTAGTGTTTGGAATGAGAGGAAGCAACCTCTTGGAGACGTGATTAGAAAAATATAAACGCTATAGTGGCAACAGTAACTCTATTTCATGACAGCACCTTGCAGTGGATTATGATCATAGATTATATTTCCTGTAAGAGCAAGACAAGTGTATTATTCTTTATTAAAGGCACTTTAGTGAAACATCCTTCTTGGGTCTATTTCTTAGCCTAGGATGGTCTGTTTTCATGCTGGCGTTATTAACAAAAGCTCACAGTTAACAGTTTATCGTAGTATGTACATACAACTTGGTTCGGTTTATTTGATTTTTATCCTAAAATTTGTACCATTGCTCTTTTTTTGATTATGTAAGTCAATCATTTCTGCACATGATGTAATATGTTATAGCTGGAATTTGCAGCTAAATTGTGTTCTTTTATTTTGTTTAAACACATTTAGGATGTCAAATTAATCATGTATGTTAACACATTTATTTTGACAGCCGTGCATTCCAACTATATTAACAACAATAATAATAATCTGGGGGTAGAACTTAGTCATATTACAGTTAAAGAGTTCCAGCTTTCCTTCTGAAAGCAAAATGTCAGAATGAATGGATATCTGCTGGAAGAAATTGCTTTAAAGAGTACTGAGTAATAATGATGGATTTACATTATTAGGTATAATAAATGTAACATCTTAGAACTTGTCTTAGTACTTCGAATCATTGGCCAAGTTATCCTTTGTTATACACTTTGTACTGTATGTGAATAGTTTCTCAACGTAGACCATCTCTGCTTTGACAGAAAAATTTGACATCCTCTCTTAAGAATAATCTTAAAATAAAAGAGGACATGAGATGTTCGTCAGAGCAATAGCATAGAAAACCCTGTTTTGTTTTGTTTTTTTGTTTGTTTTTGGTTCCATAAAGTCTCTTTTGTTGTTGCCACATTAAACCGAATCATTTCTTAACTCATGGTACAGTACTACCACTTCAGAGCTCTTAGGCAGCATTTCATATGTTCTTTCCATGTCAGTATGGGTTTCTTCTTGGATTTCTGGTTTGTGGAAGTGGAATGGTGTGTATCTATGTGTGAATGGTGCCTTGAAGTGGACTAGCAATGGACATAGGGTGAAATCTCCTGCCTTCTGTTACTGGGATAGCTTCCAGATCTACAGTGACACTGAGCATGATGAAGCACTTATTGAAGATGAATGAATAAATTAATTTTTCATCACACAGATTAACATTTATGGAGGAAGGTTTTTTTTTTTTTAGTTTTCTGTGGCTTCATCAAGGATGAGTAAAAAGTCATTAATCAAAAGGTTGTTTGAGAGGGAAAAAAAGTTCTTCCAAGGCATAATTCTAAAGGACCATGTCTTGAACCTTTGTTCTGACTGAGCTCCATCCATTAATGGATAAGATTACTTTAAAAGCAAATATTATTTTGGTGGTGGTTTATTTTCAGTGCAGCAGTGATGCTGACATGGTGTGCATGTGTGTGTGTGTGTGTATGTGTGTGTGTGTGTGCGTGTGTTTAGATAAGAATGACTCAAACAGCCATATTGATGTTGTTGTTTTTTGGGCTTTAAACACCTCACTTAAACTGCTGGGTTGAAAAAGAGGTTATTAACTAAAAATCTCAAGCTAAATTTGATGTAGGTCTCAACAGCTTATGCCGATAAGGGTTTGAGAACATTTAGCACGCAATGTGCATTGAAACACACAAAAACTCTCTAGGCTACGTTCACATTACCAGCCTGAAGTGACTCAATTAAGAGGTCTTTTTCACCCTAATGTGACACAGATGTGATTTTTTTTTTATGGCTGTCTGAAAGCACAAATCTGATATTTTTCAGATTGAGTCTGAGTCATTTTCATATGTGGTCCTAGATAAGGTACATTTCTGATAGGTGGTCATGTGACTTGAATGAGAACAGACGAATCAGAATTCATGTTACTTTTTGCCCCTGTATATGCATAAGGTCCTCGTGACATCTGGCAGCACCGGTAGTGCATGGATTTCATAGCAGTACAAGGTGTCTGGGTTTCTTTCTTCTTGTTAACTTCAGCAAATTTATCCAACTAACTGCTTGCTGTTTTCAGAGCAAAATCTCAAGCATATCCATCCAATCTCATCCACTGTTTAAAATGAATGAGTGGTCACACAAACTCGTTATGTATTTTAACCCAGACATATTGATGTACTCATGCATGGTGTTTCAGAGGGTAGACGCATCCACGTTAGAGTCAGATAAAAGTCACTTGTAACTATAAATGTTATCGAGCAATGTGCCTTGTAATATGAACAAGATCTACCTGTACGAGGTGAATCAGCAAAAGGGTCATGCATAATTAAGTGGCTTTGTATGTCCACTAGATCCACATGACCAGTGCATCACTGCTCCTTCACCTGAAAATATCACTTCTAATTGAATGCCTGATAGAATGAAAGCTTATAATGACTACTATAGAGACACATAACCGTAACTCCTCAGCTCTGGGCTTGGATTAGTCAATTGTTAATTTAAAAAAGGTTTGCAAAATAAATATGTATTCCAAATGTAATTACTAATGCTGCGGTGGAAGATTCACTGACAATAGCCTTTAGAAGACTATATACATAAAAGAAGAAGACATTTAAGGCAAACAGATGGAAATAAATAAATCGATTGTGGCTTATGTCATACAGAGGCAAGAGTAGCTTGGTGGTTAAGGTGTTGAAGTGCTGATCAGGTTCGAGCCTCATTGCCACTGAACTGCCGCTGTTGGGCCCTTGAGCAAGGTCCTTCACCATCAACTACTCAGATACAGTCGGGTGTGAAGCCAGGGAGGGGAGTATGCAATGGCACATAAACAGACTCGAACACCCCTTACATTGCCCTTTTGTCATGTTATTTTGGTAGGAGTAATGGGATTCACGGAACACTTAGCTATTTAAAAAGGGGGTGTATTTCTGGGACATTTACGCTGACACAATATGACGACCCACTTTAACTATGGCTGCAGTCAAGTCACACAAACAGGTAAAATTCCCTGGATTGTCTGCCTCCCGTCTACAGCGAATTCAAACAACCACCTCAGTACTACTTACAGTGCGACTATCTCTGTTTCATCTTCAATACTGACAATTGATAATGGAACAGATCAGAGATGATCTGTGATCCATACAAATCCCTCCTCATGGGTCAGCACTCATGGGAACTGTGGATTAATTGCAAAGTTTAATCATCATAGTGTCACATAAAGTTTTACTGCCACTGTATGGCGTTATGGATTTGTGCCCATCCCTGAGCAAAGAACTCAGGTTTTTGCACACACAAATATATTTTCACTCAGTTAAACTCTTTCTCTCTAATACACACACTGATTAATTGTATATTTGCATGCATAAATGCTCCTACCATCACCATTTGTGCAGGTGAGGGTTGCCAGTTCATTTTAACAAATACGGTGCATACAGTGCTAAAATCTCTCCCACCCTGGTAAAAGAACTTATACTGGAATCCCTGTACTAGAATGTACACTGCGGCCCAATTTATATATGCACATCATTTTTTTATTACCAGGATAATAAAAAGTATCTCAATTATTATTACCAGTACCTTCTTCTTCAGCATCTGTCCACGTCATCAGAGAAGTAAAGAATAAACAATAATCATGCCTCAAGTTGCATTTTAATATAATAATTGGTTATTAATTATTTAATTTTATTTTAAGACATTATGTAAACATTGGACATCTGTTTTTATTTAAGACAATGGTCAAGAGTTCCTTGCTTTCCCAACTTTATTTATTTTTTGATTCACCTACTATGACTATAAATATCACACAACGCTTTGTTCCAATTCAACAAAAATTACAGGTGTGCAATCAGAAAGAATCGCGCGGATTGAAACGTTGCTTTAAAAAAAACAGGTTGCTCATGACCTTTGACACACTTTAAGAAATATACAACTTACCTTGCTGCTGTTTTTCAGTATCTCCAACTAAAAAAGTCATTCCAGAAAAAAAAAAATCAATACTTGCACTTTTTAGTGTCATCCTCTTCATCTCATGAGATATTAAATCAGCTCAAAGAAAAATATCACAACATTTTATTGCTTTTTATAAAATAAATATACACACTTGTATAATACATTGTTCCCAGAAGGATAAAATTGGATATCGGATTTCACCATGTATCATACAGTAATTTAATTTGCAAACCACATTCACTGTCCTCCAGCACCAGAGACTCAGTTAATACAATATAACAAATATAATTTTATACATAAAATTACCTGTATGGGTTTTAGAATCTAATACATCTAAACACCACTAGTCTATTGTGGGGCACAAGCACACACTACAGGCAGTTTGGAAATGCCAATGGGACAAAACCCACCAAGCACAGGGAAAATATGCGAACTACATACCCACAGACCCACAGACAGGAATCGAGCCCTAAACTCTGGAGGTGTGAGACCATTGCGCTACACCACTACATCACCATGCTGCCTCACTGCCCACATTCCACAGATTAGATTCATGACTTCTTGTCCTGTCAATACATGCAGTCCTTCTAGTTGGACGTTTTGGACATCCTCAGCTCCAGCATCCTACACAACTCCTCCAACACATACTTTAGTCTCATTACTTTAAATCATCTGATATTTTTATTAAAAGCACTAAAAAACTGAGAAAAAAGCCATATAGCTAAGTAAGGAGAAACCACTCTGAATGTCAGGTTGCTGTGTTAACTCACTGTTACCATGTCAGATTTAAAATTTCCTATAATATAATAATGTCAGATAAAAAAATTTCCAGCACATGACAATATGTTTTATTTAATGAACACTCACATGTCTTACTTCTTTGGTAGATTTTTGGAACATCAGCAAAGCAAGGTGTCTCACTATGTTATAGTATAGTGACTGCTCATATCCTTCATGTGACTGAGTACTTCTCTGGAAAATGTTCTTCAAACCTAGGTGTACATTTTGAACAATGATCGTTCATGTCCAAGAAGACACCCATGGCCTTTATCATGTGGCTGCTCAACCCAGTGCTATTTGCCCTGCTGTTCTACTCCTGACCCTGCTGGCATTTACCCTGATCCCAGTGAGAGCTTCTCCTGCCATTTAGAACCATTCTAATGATTGTGGTATTTACCGGCTGGAGCAGGACACCGTAATGGCTGCAAGCTGTTTATTGTGTTGGGAGGATAAGAGAGTGGCCTCGATGCCATGTGATGTCATGCCCTGTGCCATAAGGGGAGACAATGATTCGTCAGGGATGTTGGCACAGTGCTCGTGTGAAAAACGCTCCCTGGTGTCTCTTGCCACAGAGTGATGGACAGCTCCGTCAGCATCCCAAGAGGCCCCTTGATGAATGTGAATTGGGTTAATGAGCCTTAACAGATGAAAACGATTTTGGGATGAATATTTTATTCACATATCGGCCAATTTGACTGGCTCATTCGTCACAATCCATAGCGTGCCTTTGTCTGGTCGCATGCACGTGTGCATGTATAGTGTGTGTGTGTGTGTGTGTGTGTGTGTATGTGTGAGAGAGAAGCACAAAGACAGAGTGAGAGTGTAAACTCAAAGCAAAGGACAGAAAAGAAAGGAAAATTGCATAGAAGAAAGAAATAGGGGCACAAGAAAGCTAAAAACTGCAGAAAAGGGGGAGAATTGAACACCGAAATTGCATGAAAAATGCTGTTTCGCTTCAGACAATTTGTTCGGCTTCACTTTGAGCACCAGCACCTAAAGTGCTCTCTCATGCTTCCCCGCATTTCAAAAGAGTCCCTGCCATCAGTGTGGATGAGCCTGACTGGCATCTCAGTGATTACAGTAATATGCACCTTAGTGTGCAATCATAACAATAAAGACACTCCCTGAGATCGATAAAGCCCTTCTATTAAAAATGAAATGTATTGATCTCTACTGCTTCCAACAGCGCTGCAGATTGAGCTTAAACAAATCTATCTCAGGTTTCACATACTCACTGGGTGTGCCTCAGTACTGAAAATGCAAAGGCTTATGCTGCTCATGCTAATTTAACTTGTAACAAATTTCTAACATTTCATTCACACATATTTAATGTTAGTAGCTTCCAGTACTGTTGACCACAAAGTTATCACATAACACTGTTCTTTTGGAAAAGTAATATAGAAGGTTACTCAGAAGATTTAGCTAAGTTAGTTAGTTAGCAATAGCCTCCTGTGATAAGTGTAAGGGCAATTATTGTTATCTGGATTGTTCAAATGAGCAAATAGCTAACAGTTCCTTTTAGATTTCAATTGCCACTCAATGTTCTTGCTACCTCAATAACTTATTTAATGAAGCCATCAATTCTATTTTTTTTTTATCAGCTAAATTTTGGCAGAATTATTAGGCAAAAAGAAATTGTTGTGTTTTATATTTCCAGGGTTCCGGATTTAATCTTTAAACCCCTTCCATACATACAGAAGTCTGATGAGAAATCTTACTGAGAACCATGTTGGACATTTCCTGGAACTTCTGGGCTTTTGTAGGACTCTCTTCAAACTCCCCAAGCCTCTCTTCAATCTGGCCAATCTTGGAAAAAAGCTACGGAAGTTTTCGGCATGTCACTTAGACTTTTCACAAGAAAAAAAAATCAATAAAATTATCTCGCAGCACTCTACTGGCACTTGTAGACTTACTCCTGAGGCACCCTGGCCACTGCTCAAACTCGCAGGGCTCTCCTGGTTCTTGCCAATCTTATGCATGTGGGACAGCAATGGTAAAATTGAGGAGTGAAGAAGGATATTAAGCAATAATCAAGGAAAGATTCAGTAAGAACGTATTTTTGTACGTAACTTAAGCTCCCACCAAGAACGTGACTTGGTGGGAGCTCTGGCAAGATTGAGGAGAATGTGGAGAGCGTTGGCGAGTGATCTACGTAATCCAGGAGAGAGTTGGCGAGATTGAGGAGAGCATTGGCAAGAACTCCCACTAGGGGCCTCAGGGCACATGCTGCACTAACGTCATTCTCTCGTGCCCTACTCGTGACACTCTCAGCAAGTTTTCATCAAAGTCTTGTGCCTCTTGTAGAGCGCATCTTGCTTCTCCTCATTCCCATACCAGTGCCCCTGATTCGCATGGTTCACAAAACCATGAAATTAGTGGATATCTTATTCAAAGAAATTGCTTATATACAGGTGTGAATATTATTAAATGGCCGAAGCTTACAGTAGCAAATCATCAAAAATGTGTGTTGCACAGAATTACCTAAAGAAGAAAGATTTTAAATGCTGTCAAATAAAGCGAGTGCAAATGTTGTGATTAATGTGATCATTACAAGTAGGACAATTTACACATCAATACGTTGGCAATATACACAGATCAGCCATAACATAACACCACATTAACATTGATTATAATTATTTAACAATAAACTGTTGACAGGATCATGGGAACCCAAGGCTTATCCATATCTACGGGGACCAACAGCTAGCCTGTCTGGTCCAATCCCACAGAAAAGCCAGTGCAGCACAAATCACCGGGAAAAGTCACCACAGATGCCACAGCACACACCCAGAGGTCTTGTGGAGTCATGTCCCAGAGCGGTGACACAAAGGGGATCTATACAATACTGGCCATCATTTTATGTGTTGTAATGTCATGGATAATATTCTCCAAAAGCTTTTCTTTCTTTTTTTGTGCTATACACTGAAGATGTTTTGAGATCAAAGAATGAGCATGCAATGATTAAAATTTCCTGCTACTTACATCAAATTTAACATAAACATATAACTTAAATAGAACATAGAATCTTTTGATTGAACTCTATTTTAAAAGGGATCAGAATTATTTAAACACGTGAATGACAAGTGCTTCTTGTTGCATGTCTGCTCTTGCTTTCTTGCACTGGGTTTTCTTCAAGTAAAGATTGCATTTCCTGTCCAAAAACCTTCATAAGGACCAGAGATCTGTATTTGGAAAAAGCAAGCTAGTTGAAATAAGAGGAAGAAGAGAAAAGAGCTAACCTTTCAGAGTCATTGCACAAGCATTGGACATAGCCAATACAACTATGCATGTCTTTAAAAAGAAAGAAACCACAGGTATACTAACAGCCAGACACTGGTCAGCCAAGGAAAACAACAGCAGTTGATGACAGAGCCATTTTGAGAGCTGTTAAAAAAACCCTTCAAATCAGCAAACATTATATCACCAACACTGTCCACAGGACAGGGGTAAAGACAGTCTTATACACTGGTCAAAGAAGATTTTAAGAGCAGCATATAGAGGCAATACCACACAATGCAAACCCACTGATCAGCAGTAACAGTCAGAAGGCCAGGTTGAAAAACAGAAATACAGAGAGATAAGTAACAAGATTTCAGAACCTAATAAAATTCTTTTTCAAAAAAAATAAAAAATCAAGTGAAAAGGCCAAAGTGTGGAGAAAGAAAGGATTTGCACGGTTGTGGTAGTGTCTTGGCTTGGGCTTGCTGTTTCTGGAACAGTCTCACTAATCTTTACTGATTACCCAAAACATAACAAATGACTTTATCCAGGGGTAAGAGGAAGGTTTTAGACTGGCAAAACCAATCCACTGAACATGCATTGCGCCTCCTGACGAGGGGATTCAACCACTGAAAGCAGCTGCAATACACGCCTGGAAAAGCAACACAAAAGAAGAATACAACAGTTAGGTGATATTTAATGGGGTTATGTGAAGTAAGGACAAGTAAAGATTTCAATTAAGTATGCAACCAAATTCCAAGTGTTTTTTTTCATATACTTTAAGTTACTTTAAAACTATCTGTTTCTATACTTTTGGTCACCTGAAAATTATGGGGTCTGCTGCCAAAGGTGTCTTGTATAAATTGCTTAACTGTCCCAACTATTTTGAGATCTGTAGCAGGCATCAAATTTGAAATCACAAATCACTTCCTATCAGCCATATATTTATTGCATATAAGTTGTAGAAACCATTATGTGTTACCCATGTACAATATGTAGGACTCTGGGAGCCTTTTGAGGTACTTTCCAGTCTATCGATCAATCTATTGGCTACTGAAACAGCCGTAAAACATTGTTAAGCCTGTTGCGGACAAACACATCAGTGCAGCAGACAGAGAGACCTGGGAAAAAGCCCATTGATTTATGCAATTTATTAGAAAATTCCAGCCAGGGCATTGGTAGCTCTGTGGTAGATTTCTCGCCTACCATGCGGAAGGCCTGGGTTTGATTCACAGCCAACTGTATGCAGTGTCTGTCCCTAGCCTGGATAAAAATGGGATAGTTGTGTCAGGAAGAGCATCTGCTGTAAAACCTGGGTCAAATTGTGTGCGGATTGGATGGTCCGCTGTGGCGATCCCTGGATGGGAGCAGCCGAAAGACTAACACTAACAACAATATTATCAAATTTCAGCTGCGACTTCACATCTATGTTTAAACCCATCTCTTTTAAAACTGTTGCAGCAATATGTGGTTTTGCATTGTACTGCTGAAATATACAAGACCTTCTCTGGAGAAGATGTTGCTCTAAAACTTTTATATACCTTTCAGCATTTATAGTGCCTTCCAAGACATACAAGCTGCCCATACCGTATGCATTTATCAACCCCCATACAGTACCATCAAAGATGCTGGCTTTTGAACTGAACGCTGATAACACACTGGAAGGTCTCTCTCCTCTTTAGCCCAGAAGATACGGCATCTGTGATTCCCGAAAAGAATGTCAAATTTGGACTCATCTGACCATAGAACACATTTCCACTTTGAAACAGTTCATAAATGAGCTTTGGCCGACAGGACATAGCAGCGCTTCTGGACCATGTTCACATATGGCTTCCTTTTTGCATGATAGAGCTTTAGTTGGCATCTGCAGAAGCACTCCAGATTGTGTTTACCGACAGTGGTTTCTGGAAGTATTCCTGGGCCCATTTAGTAATGTCAGTGACACAATTATGCCGATAAGTTCAATTCAATTCAATTTTATTTATATAGCGCTTTTAACAATGGTCATTGTCTCAAAGCAGCTTCACAAAAATGA
>JAOVVB010000020.1:18671573-18684776 GCA_028570985.1 Heterobranchus longifilis | reverse complement strand
TACCAGCAAAGAATGATTGTGAGAAATGCTTAAGGGCTGAACCAGAAGCTCTTAAGAACCGGGACTGGCAGAATCTGTAATTCTACGTTTATAACCACATTACGGCCTACAAAAGGGAACTGCAACGTAAATAGGGTCAAGTTAATTAATTCTGTGGTATGGCAGGTTCTGTGGTTAAAGGCAAGTTTGTACGGTTTTATTATTGTTTCTTAATTTTATTATATTTGAGTTATTTTGTGCAGTTGAACTCAATTAAAAGCTTTTGCAATTGAAATGCAAGTTTATTGTCTTGAAATTCAAGCAATAATTGTTTTATTATAATGCTAATGTGGTGGAATTCCCTTTACCACCAGAGGTCCAGTCTTCTATACACCTAACAATTATTTAATAAATAAATCTTGTGTTCAGTAATGGGGCCTCCACCATTATCTCTTCAAAGTTTACATTGCATCACTAGCACCATTTGCAGGCTTCATGCTACATCTCTACATCACCTATTAGGGCATTTCAATTATGACAAATATCAAAATAATTTTTCTCTACTGACATATCAATTATTTAACACGATTACTCATTGACATTGGAAACATCATGCATTTATTGAACTAAAAAAAATAAAATAAAATAATCACATCTGTACAAACATTTCTGTCATGAATTCTCAAAAGGTTGATTGTCATTTTAAGAGGAAACTATGCAAGGCTCGTATTTAAGCTAATTAAGCCAAAATCATAATAGAGCTGGGCACTTAATCTAATTTTTTTATTTAATTAACTGTAATCAACTAAGCTAAGATAAATTTCAATATCCAAACTGATCATTATGTAATACTATTACAGTATCCTTTAATTCTACTTCATTGTAGATTAAACTTTTTTTAACATATGCAGTAATCTGAGGTGCTTTTCATATGACGTGATGTAATACACTTATTGTTGCAAGGTCCCCACTAATCACACATGAATTTGTGTGAATCATGCAAATGAGGTCCCCATTAATTGTGATGGAATTGTGTGAATTATTCAAATATTATGTAAACGAGGTCCCCATAGGTCATGTTCATCTGATTTTTTCAAGTCCCCATATAGCATGGTCAAAGCATTATTTAATTTATTTGGATATTTGAAGTCGTGTATGAGCTAACAAAGCTATGGTTACTGTACTTGATTTTTTTTGTACCTCTAGAACCTTTAGAAAGGGTGGTCCCTACAAGTGATGATCAGAAACTTGGTCCCCATAGAACATGGAAACCAGTATGTGTGTGTGTGTGTGTGTGTGTGTGTGGCAGAAAGGTGGCAAAAGAAAGTTCTCACAAGGACAGGGACACCTGTGTGTATGTGTGTGTGTGTGTGTGTGTGTGTGTGTCTGTGTGTTTGAGATTGTAATCACTCAGCCTTGAACTAGGTATCAGGATATTTTAAAAATCCCTGCAGGAAAATGCATGTACACATAAACGCATCCCTAAATAGAAGAACAGCCCTGAAAGTCTTATTCCTCTAAAACTATTTCTTCGCCGGCTGGGCAAACCACATGCTGGTACACTGCGTATTACACAATGTTTAATTCAATGATGGTATATATTGTGACCTGTTTGCATCACCAGGCCCTGACTGACATCAATTAACCTTTGCATGTGACTAATGAACTGTTAGATGATGTGTTAAAGCGAAATCTGCAAACTCCTTGTGCCTTAATGAATGCGTGCATCTGGTAACACAGATGCACTCATATAAATGTAGTTGTCATGGAGGACGGAAACAACATGGTGTAAACAAGTGATGATTTATTGCTACCTCCAAGTCGAGGATGGTCTTCGTCTTGACCCTCCCAGCTCTGTCTGGCCCGAGTAGATGTCTAGGCTGATAAGGGTCAAAGTAAGGACTTAAGTCTCTCATCTGTGAAGGTGTGGGGGCAGGTGGGGCACAGCTGAATCCACAGATTACTTTCGGTCAGGTCGATTGATCATTACGCCGTGCAAAAACCGACACAATTCGTCATCGGAGGCCATAAATCATGCACGGCGACCTGGTGATCTCATCCCTCAAGCACAGGTCACCAAGCCTGTTTATCTTGCTGCTCAAACAATCCATTATGTTTGAAGAAGCGCCAGGAAAGGATTTCCAGCGTGAGAATGTGTGTGGATATGTGTCAACATGGGCAGAAGAATGATTGCACAACAAATTACAGGCACAAAAGAGGTGGAAAATGTGCAAATAGGGTATATAAATGGATAACAATAAGCCCTTTAGACCAGGCAGGCCAAATACTAGGACTGCAGCTAATTTAGATAAGCTAAGCTAACACACTCAAAGCAATGGCACTTATTTTAGAGCCTGAGAAAAAAAAGCTGAATGTAAACAGTGAGATTTGGGGGGCAAAGGAACACCTGCGTGACGGCGACACACATTCCCTTCATGCTAAGCGTTTAATGACTTGCATTAAACAGGCCATCAGTGCCAGCTACTGATAGCTAGACAGAGACCTGATACACAACTATGCTTTAGAATCACTTTTCAAAGTCACGCTGCTTCCTGGTGCGTGTGCTTTTTCAAATAAATCACCAGATGCAGAAGATGAAAACTGTGATTGAGCTAAAGAGGAGTCTTGCCGTCTCAGTGTCATCCTTATGCTAATTCATGTTTACGGATAGTGGGGTGTGTATATAATAAGTGTGTATTCCTTCAAGCTGTGAAAGCTTTGGGTCAGTGGGGAAGGGGGGGGGGTTCGGATGTGGAAAATTTCCAGAACATTTTTGCTGCGCAGTCTGAAGAGCTCACTGCAGGATGTTTCTCAGGTGCCTCCACATGTATACTGATATTTTTATAAACATATATTTTTCTGTCTAGGTTTTGGCCTCCCGTCAGAATGACAAACAGCCTTAAACGCGCATGCATTTGAAGATTCATTTTTCAGTTTTTGTGTAGACAGGAAAACTGCATGCTTTTGAAAACTGATGTCACAGTATTATCCTAACCTTAACCCGTTCCAGTTTTGTGTTTTATGAATATGCTAGGGATCATGTCAAGACGATCCATTTTCCCATATTAGTACAATCTCATACTGCTCAATGCATTGATATAAATGTGATTCTTGAGGAGATTACACTTAATGGTACTTTTAGCGACTTGCTGGGCTGCTTTGTTATGTGGGTTTTTTTATGTTCATGAGGCCTAAAGCTGAGCTTATTTATGTCCTGATCCCTGTAATAAAGTGATACAGTCTCATCCAAATCCAAACTGCTAAGCAAAGCAGTAATTCAAATGTTTTTTTGTTTTTTTTTATTAGTACAAAAAAAAAAGGTACGCCGTGTTCAAAATTATTAGCCAACTTTTTCTTCATTTTGGACAAAAAAAATTTTAATTATAATTTATATTTTAAATTATAAGCATTTTTCTGCTTTTTCATATAACATAGAATATAACAAATCTAAATATGTTATTCACTTTTCTTTGTGCATTAGACAGCTTAACAGGGCATTCAGTTCTGAATATTTCAGTGATCAAGAGGGCTTTATATTGGATATGAGCACAAAGAGTCATATACACAACACATTTACATAGTAAGTGCCTGATCAGGTGATGTGATGCTTTAAATTAGACTAGTATTTTTTTGTATTTTAAGAAATAGAACTAGATTGTTATTGATTACTTTGTAGAAAATAGCAGACACATGTCCAAACAGGCTAAGTGGTTACCACTGGCTCCATGCAGCTTCAGGATCTGGGTTCGATTCCCGCCTCGGGTCTGTATGCATGGAGTTTTCATGTTCTACCTGTGCTTGGTGGGTTTCCTACGGGTACTCCGGTTTCCTCTAACAGCCCAAAGACATGCAGATTAGGCTAATTGGTGTTCCCAAAATGCCCGTAGTGTGTGAATGAGTGTGTGTGTGCCCTGCGATGGATTTACACTCCATC
The DNA here is from genome assembly GCA_028570985.1 of Heterobranchus longifilis. Classification (NCBI taxonomy): domain Eukaryota; kingdom Metazoa; phylum Chordata; class Actinopteri; order Siluriformes; family Clariidae; genus Heterobranchus; species Heterobranchus longifilis. Next base: position 18,680,863 of record JAOVVB010000020.1, on the reverse strand, counting down.
CAGGGTGTATCCCACCTCGTGCCCTAAATCTCCTGGCCCCCAGGCCCCCTACAACCCTGTACATAGGATAAAGCGGTATAGATGATGAGAAAAAGAATCCTTTGCAAACATCCTTTTATAAAAATTTTCCTTTGAATTCGACATTTTCCACATAACTGAGGTGGCTTTAATCAAAAGAAAAAATATATATATACATGGTCTGCATATTAATCATAGTCCCATGTGTAAGGTAACTGCTAAACTAGCAATGGAAAGACCTTAGACAATTTGCCTTTTCTTGCTACCCTTTCATGCCTCATTTTGTTAGTGTAGATGTAACAGCTGGATGAAGTGAAGCCACCTGGCAGAACCATCTCTTTGTGACTGTTAAATATTCTAAAAGAGAGAAACAAGCTAACATCATCGAAAGGATATCAGCCAAAACTGTAAAGTCAGACAAAACTGGAAAATACTGCCATCATTTATTCCAAACAGTCTGCTCTCAGATTAGCCTTTAACTCATCTTTCCTGTATCCATATGCCAAAAGACATTAGCGATATTCGTCAATTTTTTTGTCATTTCCATTTATATTGTTATGTGTGTGTTCAAAGGTTGCCTTAAACAGATGGGATGGATGAAAACTACCCACTAGTGACACCAGGCACATTCCATCATACATACCACAGTAAGTGACCCTGAACAATGTACACAGCATCCCCTGCTGGTGCCTCTGTTGGTCAACTGTACAGGCAAAGTCATTATACCTCAATTAAACGTTTCACAATTTATATATGCATATATACACCCTTGTAGCTGCACTAATTAGCCACAGTACACAGTTCCTGACAAACGCGAAAAAAGATCATATAATTTAAGTGGTGAACATTCTCAGCACTGCAGCACTTACACACTGCAATTAATAAGCATTTTATTAAACAGACCTTCCCCGTATGACCTTGTAGGACTGTTCTCAACCCAAGATTGACACTGAGGCACACAGGAGGATTAATTAAGGAAGGAATAAAACATTTAAGGGAATTCTGTTAAAGGAAAATAATCCACAACTGGGTGGTATATTGATGCAAAATAACTGTTAACGCTCCAAACATTTCCTATAACAGCATATCTGCAAGTGTTTTGTTCTTCTTCTAATATGGTGATTTGATTTGGTTATTCTACAAGCTCATCCCTGTTGTTCCTTACATTATAGCAAATATAAAAAGACATTCCCTTTTCCAGTCTATTTTTCTCTCTATTTTAAAATTAATGAACACTAAATTTTTGTTTCACAAAAAGACAAGTTTCAGCTTTACCTTTGACTGTTACACTGAAGACTCACTCAGTTATCATCTATTCCACTCTTGTATACAGGGTCACAGGGGGCCTGGAGCCTATCCCAGGAGGCTTAAGGCATGAGGCAGGGAACAGCCTGGATGGGTCGCAGGGCGCACACACACACTATGGGCAATTTGTAAACATCAATTAGCCTAATCTGCATGTCTTTGGACTGTGGGAGGAAACCGGAGTACCTGGAGGAAACCTACCAAGAACGGGGAGAACATGCAAACTCTATGCACAAAAAGGCAGGAATTGAACCCGGTCCCTGGTGGTGCAAGGCGACAGTGCTAACCACTAAGACATCGTGTCATCCTACACTGGAGACTCGTTACTTAAAATTAAGTAAACGAAAAAACAAAGGATCAAACAACCACGTCCTTACAGAGATCGTCATCAAATCAATAATGTTTTTCTTTTTTTGACGACACAGTTTTTAATCTATGTTTTTCGGCCCTTATGAATAGCCTGTTCATTATAAAAAGATAACATATTTCTAGGAGCACATTAATATAAACGACTGTCAGAGCTGCTGTTAAGGCAAACTTATGAACACCTTCCGACCAATCACAATCCAGAATTAAGCTAAAAGTGAAAGAAGATTTTTGTTGTTGTTGTTGTTTTTTTTTAATCCTGAAAGATGGCAAGCTTTCAGTGAGTGATGATTGCAGCATGCCATTTCAGACAAATTGTCTTCTCCCGTGTCTTGAGGACATTTTAGGCTTTCTGCTTTCTGGTATGTCTGTTGTTAAAAGCACCATATAAATAAAGTTAAATTGTATTGAATTATGCAGTGGGATGAAATATCATGCCTTGAGGGATGTGATGCAACACAGCAGACAAAACAAGAAAACTGTGTATATGATTAAAAAGAACAGGAATTATATCAGGAAAAACAAAATTGCACTAAAGTTAAGTGCAAACCGAATCATACGTAGGAGTATATAAATGAAACACTATATAGAATGAACAGATAGAATAAATGTATGCAGTGTATGGAATAGGCATTGTGCAATATACAGTAGGTGGTGATGTGGGTAATATTAATAAAAGTAAGTCATGGCATAGGGATGTAATTGTACCTAATGCCAGATGTCTTGAAAGCAAAAAAGTCTGTGAAAGTAGTTAACAAGGCTGTCCAGAATCCTGACATTGCAAATGCAACACTTATGGTATAAATATTTAGCAATAATACACACTTCATAATGACCCTGAACAGGAGATTATAAGACTTACTACTGCAACCCTGACCTGGCAGTCACTAAGAATTTTAGGATATAACAAATCTAAATATGTTATTCACTTTTCTATGTGCATTAGATAGCTTAAAAGGGCATTTAGTTCTGAATATTTCAGTGATCAAGAGGGCTTTATATTGATATGAGCACAAAGAGTCATATACAATATGAATCCAGAGCAATGCTACACAACACATTTACATAGTAAGTGCCTGATCAGGTGATCTGATGCTTTAAATTAGTCTAGTATTTTTTTGTATTTTAAGAAATGGAACAAGATTATTATTGATTACTTTGTAGAAAATAGAAGACACATGTACAAACAGGCTTAGTGGTTACCACTGGTTCCATGCAGCTGCAGGGTCTGGGTTCGATTCCTGCGTCGGGTCTGTGTGCATGGAGTTTGCATGTTCTCCCTGTGCTTGGTGGGTTTCCTCCATGTACTCTGGCTTCCTCTAGTCCAAAGACATGCAGATTAGGGTAAATTGGGTGTTCCTAAATTGCCTGTAGTGTGTGAATAAGTGTGTGAGTATGTATGTATGTGTGCTCTGCAATGGATTGGGGCCATATCCAGGGTGTACCCCCGCATTGTGGATAGACTCCAGGCACCTTGCGACCTTGTATACAGGTCAAAAACAATACAGACAATCCATGAGTGTACAAATAAAAATAATAACTATTAGTGGGATTACATCAAGCACTACTGCTTTACCAATTAACTTTGGCTAGCATGATGAAGAACCGTCAGGAATTCCAGCCAGTGCTTAAGCATCAGGGTTCATTTTTAAGGTTTAGACCGCACGCATAAACTGTAGGGTACAAATCTAAATACAGATATTTTGAGCTCTAAAAAGATACAGTAGAAATGATGGCATTGAGTGACACTCCTACAAACGGTGCTATGAATGCCTTGCCTATCTGGCCACTTGTTTGCAGAATATTTGTTGTTGTTCCTGTAGTTGAATCCTGAATGATCCCAGGCCTGATGCATACCTCTAATCTTAACCAGGTGCTTTGGGAACATTTGTGGGAAGCTTTTATAATAATAATAATAATAATAATAATAATAATAATAATAATAATAATAAAATAATAAATAAATAAATAAATAAATGCAGGTTAATTAAGTGAGAAATAAGACATTTAAGGGCATGCTATATTTGTGTCTGTTTAGAAGACACTATTTGTTTAAGCTTAATGGAATATAGTATGTATTAGTGGCACAGTGGGGTAGTGGTTAGCACTGTGGCCTGTCACAAATCCAGGGTTGAGGGTCTGTATGTGGGAAGTTTGCCTCTCTTCCCTGACCTTGGTGGGTTTCCTCTGGGTACTGTGGTTTCTTCCCACAGTCCAAAGACATGCAGATTAGGTGAAGGGGCGTGCCCAGATTGTTCATAGTGCGTGAGTGTGCAGGATTGACAACGTGTCCAGGGTGTCGGCTCCAGTCTTCAGGATGAGCAATATAGAAAATGAATAAATAAATAAATGGATGATGGTCATAACGTGTTTTGATTGTTACTACTTACACTAAATATATTTTAAAATGAAAATACAAACAAGACTGTGCATTGTCACTCTAAAGATGGCCACCTTTCAACTAAAGAGAAAACCCAGATAAAACAGCACATTCCTTCCTGTATAAGCCTCTCAGCTGTATAGAATGGGCTCCTTATTAGTACTGACATGTTCGCTAATGGCCCTTAATGCTCACAGCTGTGTAAGTCACAAGGCCAGAGGTCTGGATCCTCATCTCTTTAGCTCTGTGTTAAGACAGTCTATATAATAGCCAGATCTCATTTTCTCCCTAAAACTTCTTTAATCCCTTTCCTCTGTTTGGTGTATCCAACCCTGACACCTCTCTCTGTGTTCGGGGTTAAGACGGGTGGCTGAGAGTTTCAGCTTGACTGATACCAGACATGGGGGCGAACCCATGCATGGGGAGAGTTGACATGGAATGGGGAGCTGAGTGATGGAGAGACGGAGCCAAAATGCACAGCATCTGTGCCAAAAAAGCATTTGTAAAGCTGCGCTAAAAGGCCAAGACGATTAGCAGTGCATTAGTCATTTGGAGAACATGTGTACTGTATGTAAAAATCATCCCAGTCATTCCGATTGAAGAACTCCACATGGTGAAAATAACAAGGAATGTTTTTGCGTAATTGTTGACTTTGAACATTTTACTTTTCATCTTCACAGCGGCACACCAGCAGTATTTACCAATGTATTTACGTGCATGAATGAAAGGCAATACAAAATGCATATGTTTTGTGAAGTAAGCATTTTTCTGTAGTTTATATCTTCTAACTGTGATAAAGTCATGCAAATTACAAGTGAAGTGAACTCCATATTGCAAATAACCTCTTTAGCATAAGTGTCTCTGTTCTGCATCTGTTCATATGCATTAAGAAGAAATTTCATAAAATGACTAAAAGTACAGTTTCAGCAACATTACTGATCTCTCTTTTTCTCTTCAGATAATAATGAGAGATGTCAATGCTATTTGGGGAAACAAATCACTCATCAGTGCAAGAAAGTATTAAAGGAATAATTTTGGTAAAAATCTAATTTACCCTTTTTCCATTTTTTTCATTAACAAAAACACATTTAGTGTTTGACATTTGCTTTTACTTTACTTTGCAGTAAAGCTAGGATTATATTTTAGTCTACTAGAATTTTAACTTTGGAAGCTGTCCATGCATAACATAACTTTTCATGCAAAATGAAAGTCATCTAAAGTCATAAGTGCCTGAAAAGCTCTGTGTGGTGTGGGGCTTTTCCAGAATCCCAAGACTGGAAGTTTCCACAACCCTAATTGCAATTTTGCATGCCCGATTTTAACCAATTGTAAGACGATAAGAATTTAATCTTTAAAGTCAAGATGGGGGCGGGATAAAAAAAAAATATATATATATAAAATCAACATTTCTTACTTAAACCTTATATATGTCTACAGACAACAATATATACAGTATATATAATTTGTTGATAGTCTGTATGTAGAAATTTGAGGTCAAAGTAAGGCTATTTTGATATATTCAACACTTCCAGCTTTCCTCTTTTTTTTGGAGGCGCGGCATTGTGGGCAGAAAGAAAAAGATGAAAAAAATCATTCCAGATGTTAAATGTGGCAACTTCGATATTCATCTTTAAAAGAGGAATATGTTTTGGAAACAACATGAATTGAAGCTGAAATTCATTGTTAAACCGCAGCATGAAATGAATAAACAAAGTTGAAGTTTATTAATCACCATTAAGAGTATAAAACAATGAAAGAGAGTATGGAAGATGTTTAAACAAGAAGCACAATTCTAAGAACTGAACAATCTATCTAGCATTTTAATAAGGAAAAAAAAATAACATTTATAAAAACTACAAATCACATCACTAGCTAGCTGGCCCTGTAATTATATAAAAGAATATTCTCAACCCAGTTTTATTTTGTTGTTAGTGGTTGTTTTTCTTTTTAACTTTGTGTTCGAGGTCTGTTGTGAAAAAATACTTTATTACTGTGTTATCTTATCTTATTGAAGTAACTTTATCAGTGCAAGGTTGGAGATAAAACATGCCTTGTCTTTTAACTACATTTGTGGTGAAAAGTGAAACTGTCTACATTTGACCATGTTACCCTAAAACAGACTTTTAGCACAGCTCTTTAATCCTGTTCACTGAGGTAAGTAAAGGAAAGGACCATCCTGTCAGATTGAAAGGAAGAGCTTAGCATCAGGGGGGGGGGAAACAGGAATTACTGGTGGCAGATCAAAGTACGGGTCAAAACCACTGGACAAGAGGAGTCTGTTCCTACAAATTCACCTCAGAGGTGATATTTGCTGCCAATGAGTTGATAAAACTGCTAATCAGAAATTCAGTCCAGGTTCTCAGGCACTGTCAAGAACACTGAGTGTCATTTCACAAGTCAGCTCTGACATGAATGATGCTGGCTGAGTAAATGTGGTGCCGCTTGAATATGTTGGAGCCTCATGAGGGGGGTGTATAGCTCATCGGTTCATTACTCTGATTATGGCACAGCAGGGCATTAATGAGTTGCCCTGCTGTGCTATCAGACCGGGGAGTACTGTTTCACACGGATTAAACGTGCAGCTAGATGTAAAAGTGTGAGAGGACAGGGTAAGCGCCAAGGTCAAAGGGCACCGAGGTTCAATTTTGAGAGCCAAGGTCAGTAGGTTAACGAGTTAGTAGGGCTACAGGGACTATAAATCATCTCATTGTAAGCATTCTGAGGTCAACCACCAGGGCTGTTAGGAATCAAATTACATAAGATTGAAAGCAAAATAGTCCACTTTGTTTAAGATTCTGTGTTCTACACTTAATATGCATACACCTAATATACAGACATCTGGTAAACATAATGGGAAAATCCTTCATGCATGAAAAGGGACTTAATTTAATGCTTATTATTTTAACATATTTACTGCATCAGTCCTTTGTCTTCAGTAACAACACCTTTTTTTCTGTAATACCAAGAACCTATCCTGGGAACACTAAGTGTGATGTGGGAACACATACGAGATGGAATGTCCTTCCATTGCAGGGCACCATACACATACAGTACACATTCACACCTAAAGGCCAATCCAACAGCCATGTTTTTCTCTACTTTTTTTGGGAGAATATCCATACAAATAGTCAAACCAGAAGAATGTTTACATGAGGGGTAATATTTTGTCATGCAATTTCATCTTTCCATCTTTTAAAACTTTAAATACTACTTTACTTTAAATGGAAATGGTGTTGCCCAGAAATGTTAACCATGCAAAGAACCATAGAGGAATACACACTTTGCTAATAGTGCATGAGGTCAGTGTGTGTTGTTTAATCTTTTAAAGAAGAAAAATGGGTAAGTTCTTTGGATAGTTAGGGATTCAGCATAATATGCTGTGAATGGGTTCTCCTTGAAACCCTGTCTTATATAGAAACACTCTAGGCTCTATGCAACGCTAAGAGATTGAACAGAAGTGAAGAGAAATTCTAAGAATCAAAATGTTCAGTTTTTTTTCCTGAAAACGTGGAACTTTGAGGATGGATGCAAACAAACTAATGCACTATGCTTATTATCCCTAAAACCATGGCAGCCCATCATTTTTTTCTGTAAAAGCAGGGCTTCATTGAGATTTCAAACATTATAAGCCCCATCTTGCACTCTCAGTCCTCTTTTCTCTCGATCTCCCTGAGCCTAATCCAAACATCTCTCCATTGCCTGGCGACCAGGAGTCTAGGGATGCTGCCTCTCTCCCCACTGTCTCTTATTTTGCGCAGCTCTTAAGAGCTCATGCCCTGCTCTTTGTACTCTGAGGAACATTGCAACCATCCTTCTCTCTCTCTCTCTCTTTTTACTCCAAACTCTGGTCAAAGCTTTATGCACATTTACATAAGAAACTGCTGTAATGCTGGACCTAGCAGAAGGAAATCCCACTGGCAGGGAGCACCATCAGCACTAATCCTACTTATTTCTGCAAATGGACACTCACATATTCTTCTGTATAAATCAGTATGCAATAAAATGACTATAAATAAAACTCAGACTAAATATTTATGTAATTCATGTGATGGTTAAAAACTGGTTAAAGTCTGGTTAAAAACTGTGTATGGGTGCACATTCACCCACGCATTATTCTTTTTCCTTTGCATCCATATTGGTGTATTTTAATAATTTGTGTATTTTTTTTTCTTTCCCTAGGATTGCTCAAACAAGCAATCTAAACTTGATGAATAATTAAAATGTTAAATTTAAATCTATAAAAAATGTACCATCTTTACAAAGTGTATATTCTACTTATATGTGTATAATGTGGATTTTATCTGGTATTGCACATTTCACATGTTAAACGAAATATATAAAATGTATTAATTTTGTTATAATATTTACAGGCAGAGGGAAACAGTTTTATAGTGTACTCACCCATTTGGATAAACACTTTCAAAGGAAGATCAGGAATCAGTCTTACTGTACAATGTTTAATTAGTGAAAAATAACTGTTGTTTTTACAAAACTAAGGTCACAAATCAATCAATAAGGATTGATTATTCATTCCCAATGCTTCTTGCCATTATTTCAGCATTTCATTTTACTTTCCAGCTGGAAAAAAAAAAAAATTAGTACTGAGTTTACTATTGAAGGAGTCATGAGTGAGTGTGTAAGCTCAGTGTGGCTGTTGAAGAAAACTCCTCTGTTGATTCTCATACGTCTTACATAAAAAGAAAACTCCTCCTTTGAATCTCATACATCTTACATACTGTCTGTAATATCAGCTGGGAGTGAAATGCCAAACAAATGCGGTTTTTCTTTTAAATAGACATGCTAACAGTCCAAAGTAACAACACTGCTGCTAATTGGCACGAGGCATATGCTAGCAAGTTATTTAGCTAGCTAACTTTTTGTCATTGAAGCTTTGTTTCTAAAGAATCTGATGGCACAGTGACACTGAAAATGGAACAAACCTCTCAGGAAAAGGAAAGGATTTATACGACTTAATATATACACTGTCATTGCACTTCAAACACCTTCCACTTTATCAGATTCTGCTATATTAAAATGTTCATATTGCAATACAATTCATACAATTCAAGTCATTAAGGGACTTTCTATGCCTGTTCCCTTTCAAAAGCTACACTCGATGCTGCGTGAAAACGCTATGGGAACAACTTTCTGTGTTGCCGGTTGTGAAGCATGTGTGTATCAAACATGCCAAATCTTGGCATATATAACCTCGGTCAGGTGA
>JAOVVB010000020.1:18661108-18671473 GCA_028570985.1 Heterobranchus longifilis | reverse complement strand
ACAAAATTGATCTGAGGAATGTTTCCGGTTCACTCCTATTTATAACCTGCAGGTGCGCTTCATCAGATGACGTCACCGAGGTTATATATGCCAAGATTTGGCGTGTTTGATACACACATGCTTCACAACCGGCAACACAGAGAGATGTTCCCATAGCGTTTTCATGCAGCATCTGGTTCCCTCTTTTTCAGAGAACAGGGTTACAGTAAAGTAACCCAAGACGTTCTTCCTAAATTCATGTAGGTTTTGTTCTCCTCCTAAACCAAGCTTAGTTTTAGTTTTAGGTGTGAATCAGTGCCAGCTGGATGTTTTTAAAATGAGAAAAGCAAAAGTTTCTGTAATTAAAATTGATGAAGTTAAAGTGGTTACTAAATTATTTAATGAAGGAATGACATGAATGACCTTGATTTGCCCTAAAAAAAAAAACAGCTAAAACATTACAACATCAGCTAAAAGATAAATGATCAGCTAAAACATTACACCACAAAACATTATGCCCAATATTGTGTGGGTTTTCCATTGTGACACCAGGGGAGCTTTGTCCCCTTGGGGCATGAATTTAAAAGACTGCTGAGGGTGTCTGGCAACAGGATGTTGGCCTCCATGGATCGGACTAATACAGGTACAGTAGGTGCTTGGCAGAATTGGGATATGGGCTGTTTAGAGGCCAGGTTTGCGGCCTTGTTTAATTCTTAGTCTTTACTTATAAATAAAACAATTAGAAGTCTTCCAGAATAAGATGGATTAATTTATTTGCCAGTCAAGGTGCCAACTGACTCATGGTAGTGACAGTTAGATATCTAGAACCATAACAGAACAAAAAAAAAATCAAACTTAATTTAATATATACAATTTATGTACAACATTTACCATTACAATACCACAATTACTGTAAAATTGTAATGGATTTGGGTACTGGCTGACTATTGCAACTCTGAGCACTCTGTCTCACTGGAACTATATCTGGGATGTCAGTCATGTTCATTACTGTTTTAGTGACTGGCAGTTGTTTGCAAGGTTCAGCCCCTTTGAGAGACCATCTGTGTCTCCTCAGTACAAGACAAGAGTGCATTGTCCAATATACATTGATATATTTTTTATATGTAAAACTCTTGTCAGTGCGTTGGCGGCTCAAGGGAAATTCTCCTGCAGGTTGTCCACTAAAAATCATTTATGTTAACTGAACAGAGTGTATGGTCTTGCAGCGATCTTTTAATTAGCTAAAATAGACACCTCTAGTGTGAATAAATGTCAAAATGTGTGTGCATGATCTCCAGCTGTGGACTTGTTCCGTTCCAGAGTGTATTTCCTTTCTGCAGCCAGTGTTCCAAGGATGGGCTATAGATCCACCATGACCCTGATGAGGTTAAAGTGGTTACTAAATTATTTAATGAATGAATGAATGACATGAATGACCTTGATTTGCCCAAGAAAAAAAGGAGCAGCACTAATAATCATTATTAGTGCTGCTCCTTTTTTTTTGGGATCACTTAAACATGATGAACATGAGTTAATTTAAAACTAGCAATATAGGCTTGTGTGCACCAGGTTCACAGAGTTGTTTGTTCCAGCACAATTCAGAGTCTGGTGACTGCATTGCTTTCAGCCCTGCATGAAAGATTATAATTTTGCTTCAGAAGCTATTCAGCAGGCCTGCCTCTTTCTCTGATGTAGTGTGTGACAGAGGGTCCTCTCTTCGTGTGTTTACTCTCATTTGAAACACTAACAGGGAATGAATGTGTCCCATTTGCCCAGTGTCGAGACTGATGTGGTTGTGCTCATGGCACTCACAGCCCATGATGGACCATCTGCTACACATATTTATCATCCATACATGGCTCGTTCAGCATGGCACTGCTAATGAATAGCACCCAGAACCACAAAAACAACCTGTGTGTATATGTACTGTATGTGTTGTAAGAGCGAGACGAAGTATTTAAACAATCAAGCAATCCTGGGTAATATATGATGAATATTATCCTATACAATGTGAGCTAATTAACATAAAATCAAGCATGCATCATTGTAAGTGATAATCATTCATTCCACAGTCAATACACGCATTGGCAAAGGTTTTGGAAAACATCACTGGGCTAATGTTTATATGTGATGGTCGACTTAACTTTCACTGCTACACAAATTCTGGCCTGCTCTCACCTCACGTCTAACATACTGTAATTGTTAATTACCATGCGAAGAGACCACAGATGTCACATTATGAATGTTGCAGTTTTTAGCATGAGGTACCAGCAGAACTTCAAAATATGATACCAAAGGATTGTGTTATAAGTTATACACCGATTGGTCATAACATTAAAATCATTAACATTAAAACCACTTAGGATTTGGGTTCTCAAAAAAAGAGGCTTAGGCCTCTCGGGGAAAAAAGCTCTGCATGGTATGTTGTTGTGTCTAGCACTACAACCTTAGTGGCGGATCCTTTGGGTGCTGTGGGTTGTGGGGTGGGGCCTCTATTGGTTAGACATGTTTATCTGGCACGTGTCATGGATGCTTGTTTGGATTGGGATCTGGGGAGTTTGGAGCCCAGGTCGGCAGCCTTGGTCTCTTTGCCTACTGCACCCTGTACGTAGTGAGGTGTGGTGCACTGGGTGTTCTGTGGACTTTCTTTTGTGGCCAGCATTGTCATTTCAATGGGATCGGACTGGACAGGCTGCCGTTTGATCCCCACGAGAGTGGGTGAGTCCTGGGAGCCAATTTGCTGGTGTACAGTATGTATACAGTATGTTGTTCAGTTCACCTGAATGTGGTGTTAATGTTATGGCTGATCGGTATCATTTAACACAAGATATGAGACCCTTTACCCCTGCACCAACCTAACCCTCTTCTGCTTTAACACCAAGCTGCTCAAACTGGTAAATGGGAACACTTCTAAAGTAACAACATATCAGAGGCATCGTTTTAAAGGAAGTATAACAGTAAGACAATTAGAAAATCTTAAACAGTTTAGTCCAATTCTTAGAGAGATGGAAGATAACTAACCAGCAGACAAAGGTGGTATACCAGGTTTGGGCAGCTAGTGGCTATTCAGATTCTACTGAAATCACAAGCAGGGTATTTTGTGATTTTTTATCTAGATTCAGGAAGGGTAAGTGGTGGCAATGAAAAATCTTAGAAAGGGATTTATCAACAATATGGATTTTAAACTGTCTGACACATGAATTTTGAATTTAACTGAAATCTGAAGCTTGCTGATTGATCTTGAGGTGATACCGACATGAAGGAAATTCTGATAATCCAGGCAGCTAAATGATGGATAAGGAATTCAATCCCAGAACATGAGCAATATTGAATATATGAACCAATATAAACCAAAGCAATATTACAGGGGTAAAACTGAGACATTATGACCACAAGACTAAAAGGTTGAGTCAGGAATGACACCAAAAGTGCATTCACTATAATAACTGTGCCATCAAATACGGAAAGATTTACATAAATTTACATAAAGTAATTCAAGAGTTATTTAGATCAATGAATCAATGAGGCATTCATTAAAAGATACATACCTCAATCCATCCTAAAAAGGCAAACTCTCACATTATACCACCTGTAATATGCATCCAAAGAGGGATTTAGTGTTTGATTTAAACTTCTAAGAGTGTGTTATCACTTCTAAGCTGCTGTTACATTTACTGTATAAGTTTTAAGCAAAGGTTCTGGTCAAAGCAAAAATAGCTCAATGAAATCAACTGGACAGTAATAAGATTTGTATAGAAAGAAGACATTTTACATACAGTACTCGAAGTATATTTTAGATTTGTAGATTTAAATGTATTTTGTACTGAGTTTCCAGCAGAGCTGGATTATGGTTCTGAAAGGCCCAAGGGCATTTCAAATCAACACTTCATAACCTTCTAATATACGATTCAAGGTCATAGACAGTCTAGCCCAAAGGGGTCTCTTTCTTGCCTGTCTAATTGCAAAATTATTCCCCAATCTGTTAAAGTCGAATTTCTGACTATGACAATGCAAAATGTAAAACAAAGTAAGATGTCACTGGCTCATACTGGTCCTCAACTAATTTTTAACTCTGGCCTAAAAACAGTTAGAGCATTTTATGTAATGTTTTACGGGTCATTTCAATGCAAAAATTCCACTAAATATAGCTCTGCAGACCATTCTAAAGTGTATCATGTCCTGGAGCTTTAGACTGCTAGGGAACCAGAGATGGTGTTCAGGTATGGTCTGAGGCTTTCTGAGGCCCTTGAGTCATAAGGCTTTTTCACATTAGGGACCCAGAATTGTTTCACTTGACCCCATTTTGATCAGGGAGAACACAAACATTCCATGCCCAGATCTGCTGGAACAAGTGGTCTCAAACATGGTATAGAGTACTCAGGAAGGGATTGAATCCAATCGTACCTGAACACAGAAGACTTCCTCATTCTCTTTTTTTCTCTGTGTTTAATGGTGGCTCACACCAACTAGTTACATATTGCTATTGTATTGGTGACTAAAAATACGGGTACCCAGTGTACCCAGGTATGGAGAATAAAAATAATGTGATCGCTGGCCAGTGGGGGAGTGTGGAGGGGGAACAATCATTCCTGGGCACAGTAAAAATCAATTGCATCTAGTGTTGAAGTCCTCTTTTCAAAGCCACTGGAAGTTTAATGCCCTTAGGAAACCCCGGGACACAACCCGGTGCATACCTGTACAAAGGCTGCAATCCCGACCCCAAGAAAACCTTAGGCCTTGTCTGAGAAAGCTTCAGGTACCTGTGGAGAGTTTTAAACAGCGGTTCACTTCTGTGTCCAGGTATGATTAGTGCACATAACTGATTGAATCCATTCCTGAGTATACCATTTCAAGTGGACCTGAGCAAGATTCCCGGGCCCGGAACACTTGTGTTCCCACTGTTTACTATGAACCAGTCTTTGGACTCAAGTTTACTAAGAAACAATCCCAGGTCCCCAATGTGAAAACATGCTCAGAAAACCCCAAAATATGAATGACTGAGGCTTTCTATAAGCATTGGAATGCTAAGGACCTCAGAATGCTTCAGAGCTGAACCCCATGGAGTTCTGAGGCCCTCGGAAAGCCTAAAACAAGGCTCCAGAGCTTAAGAGGGTTGCTTCAGAAAGCCTGAAACCACAACTGGCAAAGCCATAGGCAAGAACCAATGAACTCAGAAAATATCAGGTTTTGCCTGGGAGCCTTTGATCTTCAGATGCTTCAGAAGGGGTGTGGTCTGGATCTTCCCAAGGCCCTTGGCAGTCTGAGGCCCCAGGACACTGGGCCTGCTGGCCTGGTTGATAATCCTGTATTGGTGTGCAGTTGTATCATTCGTTGGGTGATTTTCTAGAAATAGAACTGTTTGGAGTGCTTTTTTGTACTGACATAAAAAAAAAATCTCACATGAAATGTAAAGGAGAACCTTAAACAAAACTCTCAATATGACTGTCATCTTTGAGGGATTTGTTGGGGTGAGATTTGATTTGAGGTGAAGTTGACCCGGTTGGGTAGGGACAGCAAAAAATGCACCATATTGGAGAGGAGCTGTATACAGTATGTACACATCTTTATTTGCATTCAAGCAAGCATTGTCTTCTTTGTAACACTAAAAATAACACTTTGCCTACAATTAACAGTAGGCCTGTAGGCTTTTCCCTTATCTATAATACCTCTATGAAATTTTTCCAATCGTAGCATTATCTTGAATTCACAATGTCATGAAGGACGTCACAATGTCATGGAGTCTTCTCTATTAGATAATTAATTCTTATAAGCAAGATAACTGACCTTACTAAGCTAAATACATTTCTTGATACTTCTAATCGTAGAAAATAAGCCGGGTTTGTTTAACATTGTACAATGTCTTTATAGACCTTCTCACACTTAGTTACGTCTTCATCATTTCCATACTGTAAATGTCTTTGATATAATGTTCAGTACCAACAATGTGTACCTTGTCACATATTCACATCTTGACATTCACAGCCTTTGAAACCAGCATAGCTGTCAGATTAGGGAGGTTTATATACTGTAACAGTTGGATAGAATTGTAAAATTGGCAGAAGAAAGTGCAAGTTTAGCACAAAAGTATTAGATTGGATTCAATTGTCAGTCTCACAGGCAGTGAGAGTTGTCCTGTCTAAACAGTCCAAGCTACAAAGGGCATTCAAGTCAAACAGGGACTTGAGTCTTCCAGTAAGTGGTAGTATCTGATTTTAAAATTATAGCTAAATTTAAAATGATTAGTTTGAAAAAAGCTTTGCCGCTTTTCCCCCCAAATTGCTTCCTATTTAAAGACATTGCTTACTTTCCAACAATCAGATTCTGAGAACACAAATATTAAGGTGTAATTCACATTGCATGAAATAATTGTTCAGATTTCATAAAGATATGGCTTTTGATAAAATTTCCAAATGCCATAGGACGCTGATCCTGACTCCAGTCACACACCTTCTCTCCCTGGTCTCTCTCAGGCTCAGTTTTGTTAATCACTGCAAGCAGGAGGCAATCAAATATAGCACAGGAAACCAGGCAGTCTGTTATTACTGGCAGCCTGTGCCACACCAGTGTTTTAATATTTATTCACTGAGCACCTCATACCACATAAATCACACACACACACACACACACACACACACACACACACACACACACACACACACACACACTCTGAGGTGAAGTACAGACATGTACTCCATTACACCAACCACTAATAGCCTTTGACTTTTTCCCAAAACTAAATACTTAGCAAGGGATGGTAGGATTGATGCTGTCAAAGTTGCCAGGAAAAATCTGCTTGGGAAATCAGGAATGAGCTAATAGGTGCATGGGCATCAAGGAAAAAATAAAAAGAAAGTGTTTTAACTTTCTGCGTATGGACAGCTTTAGGCTGTATTATTGTGAATGGCTTATTTCAGGTGCCTGCTTACTCATGCATACAGTAAAAGATTTGATACGATCTAATGTCGTTTGGAGACCTAATGGGTATATGGATATTATGGATTTGCCCACAATTCATTTTAGGAAATCGAATTCATCTCAGATTAATATAGTGAGTGCCTTCGGGTCAGATGTAATGGTACAGAAGTCCCTAAGTGCAGTTTTAAGTGCGGTGAAGAGCTGAAACCGACCTCACTGATTAGATAGATTTCATCTCTCAGCTCCTCATCTCTCTCTCTCTTTTTTTCCAGGTCAACTGAACCACTGATCATCATTCCACAGAGTCACTCCAAACAATTTCCTACCCTCAAACCCCACAGGATTTAGACACTCCATTCTATCACAGGAAAGGCCGATCCATCTCCTAATTGAGATGTCATGTTTATGGTTCGAATGTTTGCCAGGATAAAGGTATGAATGTCAGTACAGTCTAAAATTTTTCCTTCAGAATCTTCAATGATTTATTTTAAAACATTCTTCTAAAAAGTTTAAAAAGTCCTTGTCCTACTGAAATTATCTGTCATCCTAATATATTTAACCAACAATAATTTTGTAAACTGTTTCCTCAGCTGGGGGTGGAAAAGTGAAGTTCAATATTTTAATGACATTCTCAATTTTTAAATAATGACAATAAAGATAATATGAATAATAAAACTTTGAATACTTGTATTTAGTAAAAACTCCTTTATTCTTTAAAATCAGCTCGATCTGGCTGGGCACAGAGTTAAAAAAGACGCCTGCAATACTCACTGAAGTACTCACTGGTGTCACTTGTTCAATCCATGTGTTGATTGCTTCCTGAAAATCATGTACAGAAATTTGCCACATAAATTTACAATTTACTTAAGAATTCTCCAGTTTTAGCCAATTTTGTGCACACCCTGGATTCAGAAATTAAAAGTCCTGCGACATATTGTTTTTTTTAATTAACTATTATCTATTAACTAAACCAGCTGATTCTAAGTACTGTAACACACCTCAGCCAGATAACCTCAAACTAATTACCTGTTAAACTAATCACCTGGTTTGTGCACCATACATGTCATATGCAGTTTTAATATTTTTTATATTTTTTATATTTTTGGCCACCACTGTATTTTGTCTAAATCATCATATACAACATGTATCCTAGATCCCTGTTCTTGATACATTACTTACAAATGGAACATACAAATACAGATGACATATGATGGATTTATTGATCATTATTATTCCAAAGGTCTTTTTTTGTAACACTTTTTCTTGCACACATGATTGATAAAGATGGCTATATAGAAAAAAATCCAGGCCAGCAAGTCATACTGTTGTGCAATTCACATTCCGTACCCTGTGTTCAAATAGGGACTTTGAATCCTTAATTAAATTTGCTTGTTTGATTTATTTTTGCTCCTCAATGAATCGGTTTTGGGTTCAAACTCCAGCACAAACCAGCTGGCACTTTTGGGCCCTTGAGCAAGGCCCTCAACCCTAAATACTAAGATATATAATGAGATAAATAAATGCAAGTTGCGCTGAATAAGGCTGTCTGCCAAATATGTCTCAAATCCCCAAACTAACACTTTAATTAAAACATCTCTCTATAGACAAAACTCCACGGCAGACTGTGAACTCTACTTAGCCCTGTAAGCTGCTTGTTCTAAATGTGAGTATTTTTGTTTACATGAGAGCACAAATGAACCAAAATATTCCAAAAGCATTAATTAATTCAAGGTCTCATACTAGCAATATCATGACCTCAATTTTATTAATTGTGCAATATACACTTAGTATCAGGGGCACCGGCAGGATTCTGTTTCATATTAGGTACAAGAGCTGCCTTAATTACATACCATTAATGTCTAGGTGCAATGTACACACATACAGTATGACAGAGTGAGTGAGTGAGTGAGTGAGTGAGTGAGTGAGTGAGTGAGTGAGTGAGATCGTTTCAGTTTTTTTTTGCACATTACCAATACAACTCTACCATAAAACTCTGAACAGTCTTGCATTTCAAATTCCAGACTTGGTAGTACTATTGATCTTGGCAGAACCTTCATTGTGTACAACAGGTAGCTTTCTAAGTTCATTTGTTTTCTTTTGCTAATTTCTGGGCTAAGTATTTGCCTGCTAACACACAAGATAAGCTACTGTAAATGTGAGAAAAGCTAGAAATTAGAAAATCGAAAACATTAAATTTGTATATGAAACCTAGATGTGTGATCAGAAAACACATCCAAAAATGCAGCTTGATGTGCTTGATGTAATTGATTGCAGCTTCTATTACAATTATAAAGTATTTTTTAAGAATATTAGAAATGTCCTGTTCAGTATGATTAATTTTCTTGGTTATAAGTTACATACGTTTCTGTGCACAAATCCCAAGAAGCATGCAAATAAATGCTGTAAAGAGAAGGTGTTTTTAAAAATAATTAACTAAAAAAGTTCTACATTAAAACAGAAATTTTCAGATTTCTGGAAACATCAAATGATTTTGTATTGATTCAGTAATGCAGAAGGTAAAATTGAAATAACATCTTTATGCAAAATAACATCTATAATAAAAATTTGTACCCCAAAATCAGGGGTCTGACTTTTGCATGGTACATGTGCTCTGACCGAATCAGCTTGATAAGCAATAATAAAGTTTCTGATTTGACCTGCTCAGTTTTTTGGATCTGCTTAGCAATTCTTGCAGTTCACAGAAATTATGTTTGGTCTGTTTGGTCAAACGTGATTTGTTAATAAATAGTGAAGTCTATAGTCTTGCTTATTGGTCATTTCGCCTTATCTCCATTGGGTCACACTAAAATCAATATTGATGCAGGAAGAATGAAAAAGAGGCAGGTGAAGCTGAAAGGAAAAGGACATGGAAACAAACAAAGGCCCTCCAACATAATGATGCAAAATGCAACAAAAGGAGAAGACATTTTTAAAGACATTTAAATTACAGGTCAGTCTGATCTTCTTAGCTGAAGTTATCTACATAGACCAGTAAGTTATTATAATAGATTGCCTATTAACCTAATAATTTAATTTAAAAAATTGTAGCTCCTGTTATAAAGGCACAAAAACAACAACAACAACAACAGTTTCCCAACAACAGAATTCCCTGTGAATTCCCATATGCGTTTCTGCTCACCTTTGCTGTAAACCATGTGTATTTGATTACTGGAGACTTTAAGTTAGCTTGATCCAGTCTATCCATTCTAACTTGACCATGTTTGTTTTACTCACAGAACTATGCTGTGTACTGTAGATTCTATGGAACAGTTTTGGCAGTTCAGAGTACTAAACCACTTTGTCTGGCACCAACAAAGTTGTTAGTCTTTCGACTGCTCCCATTGAGCAGACCATCTCATCCACACACAACTTAACACAGATTTTATGCCGAATGCCCTTCCTGACGCAACCCTCCAATTTTATCTGGGCTTGGGACCAGCACTGCATCCAGTGGCTAGGGTTTGGGCATTA
>JAOVVB010000020.1:18647118-18661008 GCA_028570985.1 Heterobranchus longifilis | reverse complement strand
ATTTTCCCCAAAATTATTAATTTATGTTTTCATTCAATTGATTTATATTTATTTACATTTATATAAGTATAAGTAAAAAAAAATTAAATTAACATTAATGTAAATTTACATTGCATCACTGCTGCTTGCTATGTGCACTACTTTTATAGTATATGTGATAAACACTTGCACTCCCTTGCAAACTTACTTTATGTACACTCGATGTACATCTGTTACATACTCAGGATACTGTGTGTCATCACACTTGCCGAATAAAACATGATTCTGATTGTGAGCAGGATATGCGGTGTT
This sequence comes from Heterobranchus longifilis, assembly GCA_028570985.1. NCBI lineage: Eukaryota > Metazoa > Chordata > Actinopteri > Siluriformes > Clariidae > Heterobranchus > Heterobranchus longifilis. The sequence goes on along the minus strand of JAOVVB010000020.1, from coordinate 18,660,717 downwards.
GTTTTCACATTTCATTAAACTATCCACATAGTTTTATCACATGATTAACTTTCCATGTGATTTTCTGTCCTTGTGATTAATTGAGTTTCACTTTATCCCATAATGTTCACATGATGCTGCATGGATTCACTCCATTTGACCACCCACACACGGTTCCTTCCTGAAAGCCTTGTGCTCAATATTAAACTGTGTGTGATTTTTCCACATGGGAGCACACTGTACACTCGCAGCATCCATTACGGCATTTGATTATGATTGGAAAAATGATTTATTAGAGGCACTCCTGCTGCTGCTGCTGCAGGAATTGATGAAGAGGCCTTGACGCAGTTTTTCTGCAGTTGTTTTTTCGTGCTGATTGGATGCCTGTGTGAAATGTAGAAGGTAATAAATAGAGAAGTGGCCTCGGAGTTAGTGATAATATAATAATAGATAGAATGGAGCAGCGGCTCATTAAGGCTCCCATGAAGCCGTTACCCAAGCTCCCTCTCGTCATTTTATATCACTGATGCGCGCCTGTTATTTTCCGCGACCCAGCAGAAGCTATTTTCACCTACTGCACAAGGTGGAAACTCACCATTAACCAAGGCCATTAAAAACCCAGCTATTAAAATCCACAGGCAGAGTAATCAGGATTGTGATTGCCTCTTGTAAAGCGAGTGTGAAGGATCTGTGTGAGGAACAAGTCTGATGTTTTTTTTAAAAAAAATCTTATTGAAATTCAGCACATTTTAGTGCTGTGTTGTGCTTCACCACAGGGGCTTTCATGATATCCAGGCACTTTAAAACATATTTCCTTAAAGTTCTTGATTTCTAGTCGCTGTACCATTTTGGTTAAAATTGGAGTAAGTAGGTTAAGCGTCCGTTCGTGTGCCATACCGATGGCAAGGGGCGATGAATACTCTCTATTTCTCTGGAGATACGAACATATACATCACTTTAGTTGCAGTTTCTTAAAGGGATGGGTTCCCAGCTCAACACCCAATTGTATCCCATCATTTAAGAATGAAGGACCTTCCTTCTCAGCAGCTCAGCATCACTGGTGCCCAAACCGAGGAACTTGTGATCAGCAGTCCAACACCTTACACACCAACCCCTGCCCCTTTTGTTTAAAATGCCAAGATCAAATGCAATCTTCATCTCCATTAAGAGCTTTTTGATGGTCAGGGTCACAGTGGATCTGGAGTCTGAGAATCAAATCAAAACAAAATACACTTTCAATCATTAACAAGTTCATCCGAGAGCACCATGGACACACACATGACATTAGAGAAACTGGAGAACCCAGACGAAACCCATATGGACAGGATGAGATCATGTGAAATGACACACAGACAGTAAACCAATCGCATTACCCACACGATTCGTACATTGCTAATTATCCAAGCCGGATCTCTACTATATCTCATGGTATACTGTAGCTGCACTGCGTCCTGGGTCTTTGGATCCAATATTTTTACCCAAAAAATACACTTTAACGTGTATTATACATATTGATTTTCACTGAGATTGAGAAATGATCTAGAGAATATTTTAAAATAGATCTACACTTGTAGTAATTCATGAGCTAAATCCTTGCAATATAAAGGCCAACCCAAAGTGCCTATGTGAATATCTACTTGAAAAACACCCTCTGCAAGAAGATCCAGCGTCCTCATCCGTTGTGGTGTTTCGCACGTCATCAGTGTCCCTTTTGCTCTGCCTCTGGAGCGAGCGCAGGTGCGCTCACGGCAATTTGCCTACCACGGAAATGCTGAGTCCCAGCAAAAAGGACGCTGTAGAGATCCAGCCGAAGGAGCCACGTCGTTGTTTGTCGTCTGTCCGCAGGTCCTGAAGGGAACGAGAGGAGGAGTGGGGAAGTTATTAACAGTTGATGGTGCAATCAGATGGTGATATTTAGGACTCGAGGTGTGTAATTGGTGTAACCTAGACTCCGGTTTCCCCAGGGTGATAGAGGGAAGCTCATGAGACGATGTGCTACCTGACACCTGGTGCTTTTGTTTCGTCCATCCACCTGAGCACCAAGAACAAGAGGTGAGGACAGGTGTGGCGCTGTGCCCCTGCTTTCATTAGCTCTGACGCCAAAAGACGACAGTGTGAGAGAAATGCGACATGCTGAAATCGCAGCCGGAATGATGGAGATGTAAAAAAACGCACGACTTCACCGACAACTTAATTTCACTCCTTATACACACTTAAAGAGGGACAGACTGTCACGTGCAATTACATGGACATGAAGTCTGGCAAGAAATCCTTCGTGGGTAAGAATCTTTTAAATATTTGAGTAAAAATGTCGAATTTGTAATTCACCACGATGGAGAAATATCAAGACTTGTCATAGTTTTTCTTTTTTTTAAACAATAGAACAAGGGTTCGGCTATGTTTGGCATGTTTTAAATGTATCTACGCATCTGCCTATGCTACTCAAGGTGTCATTCCAGACCTGAAATCAGCTCTGCCCAGAGGAGGAACTGGAGCATATCAGCTTTGTGCAGTCGTTTTTTCCCTAAAAGGCAACTCACGGGGCATGTGTAGGTTTAACCAGATCAGCTGAGGGGAAAGCTTGGGATTTTCCTTTCAGGGATTTTCATGCAGCAGAGACAGAAGGAAAAAAAAATCCTGTAGCATTACCTTGGTACCACAATACAATTATAATAAGGTGTATATTATATAATATTAACAATAATTATTATTCTGATCCTTAACACGGTACAATGTTACAAATCCATTTTAAAAAAAGATGCTTCGATTTCTCTTCTCTTCTAATGTGTTAATTTTCATGACCCATTGCTTCGTAATTAATTATTCAGTGTTAATTACTCATAAACATCTCCCTCTCTCTGCTTCATTTCATCTTTAATCTATAATCAGAATGGACAGCCAGCAGTCTGTGTCTTCCTATCTCAGTCCCACATGGACAGATTATGTTGTACTAAGCTCTGATCTTCTCTGTCGCCATCTCTACCATAGCCAAAAGCTACGAACCTACGACTCAGGAAAGGAATCGAAATATGTTAAAGCCGATCCATGCACCGAGTACCTTCTGTGTTGAGAAACTGAGCAGACGTCCGTCGATAAGTAGGAGATATATCTAGAGATATCTAGAGATATTAGCGTTCTGCATGAAACACTTTTATAAAGATACTCGTTGCTGTAATGGAACAACAAAGGAGCTTTACTGTGAATTTTAGTCTATTATCTGACTGTGAATCAGTATATTTTACTTAAATTCCTAGATGAATAGGAGGATGAATGAATGAATGGTCATATATGATTATGACCTGTCCTTATGATGCACAATGCATTGACTTGCTAAAAAATGCTGAAGAGAAATTAACTGAATCTCATCGATGTGAAGGTAAAGTCTATAGAAGGCCTCAGAAGCATGTTGCCTACACAGCTGATGGTGGGCTTTTGTCTAAAACAAAAGTGAAATTTTGTGTACTACACCTACAACTACCACGGAAGTACACTGGAGTTATGTGAAGAGGGGACTTTCTGTAATCTTGGACAGATCTCAGACTCGGTCCACAACTAAGTAAGTTTTAAGCAGTAAACCTTCAGACTAGCACAGTTGAAATCTGACTCCGGTTAAGTAACAGACTGTTTCCAAGTTAACATGGCCAGATGATTTAAATAGTTAAGATGTGCTGTGACTTTATCTTGCCTACTGTAAGTTAATACTAGTTTCTAGTTTATGTTAGCAGCTTATAAGAAATGAGAGTCCGATGGTACCTGAATCATGGTGTATAGTACAGTACCATGGTATTTTGACAGCACCATGGTACTTATTTACTGATACAGTACATGTCCTACCATGGTATGTACTTTAGTACAATGGTACATTACACAGTGATAGTATGGAACACGTACAGTAGCAGGATAATGTCGCATTTTCGCAATGGCCAAGAGAACAGTTCAAGCACAGCTTTTGACGTACTTTTAAAAAAGGACCAAAGGTATGATACATACAGTAGGCACAAATCCTCTCAGCGGAGACACGATGAAACGAAGCATTTAGTTTAACACAGGAGTTTTCGAAATGACTAACAGCTTTAATGATTAGTGTAATTTCATTCTCAATTTAAAGAGGTTTTGTTTTTTCCTTAGACTTTGTGGCTTCAGCTACATGCTTGGGTACAAAAGGGTCAAAAATAGATTTTCAAATGCCATAATAGTAATTTGATGATTTGTGTGTGTGTGTGTGTGTGTGTGTGTGTGTGTGTGTGTGTGTGTGTGTGTGTGTGTGTGTGAGAGACTGGTGCGTAGTCATACAAAACTACATTACTATTAAATTAAATTATTTCATTACTAATGTTTATATAGATTTTTATTGTGCTCTTATAATCCTCCCCAGATGAAAGCCATGGAAAGGATCAATTGAGTTTTGACAATTTAAGTTTATGTTTAAGTGCATGTGCTTTGTTCCAAATTGATTTAATTAAGCTTACATTTTGTTAATAAAACTGGTCTTACAATTTGACTTAACCACACAATCTCCCTTGAATTTTGAGTTTTACAATTCGACCACTGAAAATAATTATAAAATTCTGAGTTGTTTGATTTGCTTAATTCATACGACAGAACACATACAGTATTGGTCTATTGATCAGGAGCTGTTCAGAAAAACATGATACATGTGATCATGCCATACTTCGGCACTGAGCTACAGGTAAAACTGAGCAGGTTGTCTAACCCTCAGCTGGTTGATTCATTACACCAGTTAGATGGGTGTAAATAATAGATGATACGTCGGATCTCCGTGTGCGATGCTCCGAGGCTTGTACAGGCAGCATATGCTTGACAGATGGCCGCTGTAAATCATTTACACCTTATAATATTTTGTAATGTTACATCAGCTTGAGCTTTCTATCAAAGGACTAGAAACAACGGCATGTAATCCTTTTGTGTGTATGTGTGTGTGTGTGTGTGTGTGTGTGTGTGTGTGTGTGTGTGTGTGTGTGTGTGTGTGGATTAGCACTTCAATACCTGGATATACTGCACATGTATGGATATGATATAGTGGTGATTTGAGCTCTCACCCGGGGGTACAATTAAATCCTTATTTTTCAGATTCTATATAAAAAGAAAATGGCATGTATCTAATCTCATTTAATCAGAGGATGAGAGGTTTGAGCTGCTGTAAACACTCGAGCCTCAACTATACAGGTGGAGAGGAGTAGGACAAAGGAGTACACCCCTTTACACACCCTCAGACCCAATGCACTCATCTCTCATCTCACAAACACATACACAGAGAGAGAGAGAGAGAGAGAGAGAGAGAAAATCTATTAATCTGAGCTGAGGATCAAGTTCTATTATTGTGTGGAACAAAAATGTGTTGTTCTGTGAATGTTAGAATGATGCTATTGGCCTTGTCCTTTGTTCGTTTTTTTATTTAAAACATGAGCTATTTTCTCATTTATTATAGTACTCAATTTTCATCTAAATGAATGGTATTTTTCCACAGTACCATAATCTAATACAATCTTCCAGCATAGAGGTCAGACTGCATACATTATATAACAGCCAAATATTGTAATAAATGTATTTCAATTCTGAGGCACTGTATCCAAGCTGTGAGACAGAGAGAGAGAGAGAAATCTGACAGAACAGTGGAGCATATGTACCCTCTGGCCACCCTCTTATGATGTACTCTTTCTGCTACACACGGACACACGCTAAACCATTTGGAAGAGTGCACTGCACTGACAGGAGAACGATGAGGGGAGAGAAAACAACAGTGCTTGTGAAATCCTGCTGAAGTTCACATCATGGACCACTACACTGGAGAAGACACGTATAAACTTTAAAGCGACAGTTTAATCAAAAATCAAACGTATACAGTTTCAACCTTCAATCAAATCTAATAGGGAAGAGAGCAAGAAAGAGCATGTTAGGAAATATTTGACAAAGTGTGAAAATGTGTATTTTACAGATGAAATAAACAGCAAAACTTTGTAAATAGTACATTTTTGACAAAATAAAAAAATTCTAAATAGATGTCAGTGATTTCATTCAGTTTGGTTTCTTAGTTCCAGTGTCTTCATTTTGATTCTCAAAATATTTTATTCTAAATAGGCATGATAAAATAGTATGATAATAATGCAAATAGTTTATCATTTAAATTTCTCATATGCAACTCTGCCTTCAAAGTTTAGGCCAAACCCTTTAACCTTTAAATCACACAGGACAGATCTGTGCCGCAATACAGCATAGATCAATGATGATTTGAAAAAATATATGTGATTATATGGAAGCCTTGCTGAACTGCATTTGGGTTTTTGGCAAATGTTAGGTAGAACAAAAGTATAACATGTAAATTTTACCACTTATGGAATATGGGAATGATGTCACAAAAATGTAAAACTCTCATTTTTTTTTGTCATAGAAACAACCGAAAACAACCATAAAAACACGTGATCATGTGTATCTGTGCTATTTCTGTGACCTTTTTTTTTTTTCTCAGTCATGTTTGGGTAGTTGGTTAAAATGAACTAAAATTCAGTTCAACATATTGCTTATTTTGTGCTGAAAAAATTATATGTCACAGTCCTGAGCTCTATACGGTATACATTTATTAAAAAACAAAACAAAACAAAAAGACCAAAAATGGCTAAAAATCTTTAACTACCTGATTAAAATGCTAGTCTAAAGTACAGTAAAACCAAACTAGACCAAACCTTGGAAGAAAATGTTTCAGCTTTAAGATTTTGCATTTTTCTCACCAAAATAGCACTTGATCCAGCACAGCTTTATTGTATTATTATTATTGTTTTGTTTCACTCATGTGCACAACTTAATGCAGACACAAAATCTTAAATTAAAGTCTTAAATTTACAATTTGTGTTCAGAATGTGGGCTATTGTGGGTGTGTCCTCCTATTAATTCTTAGGAATTAGTTTTTACAAATTTGTGTTCATTTAGTGTACCCTTGTGTAAAGAAAACATGCCTGCAGTTTGAAGCAGAAGATGATGTATCACTGTTACACTTACAGCTCATTTTGCAATAATGCATTATAATTTATCTATTAAACTTTCATTAATTGGGCCTGGAGATAAGCAATGTGTGGAAAATTTCCTCCATGCAATCAATCAATCAATCAAATCCATGTTTTTACTGACCTTAATATGTTATTAATGTCACATTTATGCATTTAATATTGAATTGCATTTTATATTTTTTCCCACTATCCTGTATTTGCTGCTGCAAACATGCATTGTAACATGCCCCTTCATCAGCGAGTCTGTTTATTACCAAGTCTCAATGCATACATGATTTTATAAAGTTCTTGTATTTGTTAGTAACATATGATTCATGGCTTTAGTGTTAAATGAAAAAAGCAAACCTTGAGCAGAAAAATGCCTTGACCGATCGACTACATTTGGCATGAAGAAGACGTTTTTTCTCCTAGCTCCAAACTATCCAACAATGCCACTATAGTTCAGGAAAGGAAAGGTGACAGATAGACTAGCTTACAGGCTAGGTCACAGCAGAAGCTCTAAATACTTCAACAGAGAAAACTTATGCTACCTGACTTCGGTAATACATTCAGAATGTTTTTGTATTACCTTTAAAATGGAAGCATTTTTAACACAAAGGACATGTTTAACCTAACAAGCCTGCATATGATTTGAGGATCAGATTAGCTATGTAACATATGTATTATAAAAGCAAACTCCGGTGTATAACACTGAGTCTCGATATAACATGGCTTAACCTCATGTACCGCACTAATCTGCCTGTCCCTTTTATTTAGACCCCCTGTTTACCTGATGCTAGCAGCACTGACATCCTGTTGCACACTGTATTGATTTGCCCTAAAGCTCCTACACATTCTTCCATCTCATTACATCCAAGCCTCAGAAGACGATACTGTATTTTTATCTGAAGATTAGGAATTAAAAAAATTTCCCATACAAAAATGAAATATAGAAATGATAGCAGGAACACAACCAGAACTTTTAAAAACTTTATTAAACTTTGGGCTGGGCTTGGTGGCTTTATTGGTGGCCTTGTTGTAGAAAAACAGCTCAAACTAATGACTAAGAAAATACGTTTTTTATGTTATTTTCATTTTAAATCATAAAGGAATAAGTGGTACTGATTAGTTAGATACAATTATACATATTTTCTATAAATCACAGGTTTTCATGAAAGTGCTGGTTCATGTCTGATTCACAGAAAGTTACTGTATATGGGGGGATGTGCTACAGTATATAAACCTGAGTAAAAATGTCGGTAATTGTTAATGTGACATTTATGGAAGCAGTTAGACAGCCAGAGGTAAAGCTGTAACTTTTCTACGACTGGAAGAAGGAGGTGTTTTTTTTTTTACTGATTTCTCAGTAACAAGCTGCATGTCAAGCTGTAAATGAAAAGAAAAACAACAACTTTATCACAACTAAATCAGCTGATGATCAAATGTTAAATGGATATTACATCACAGTAAACCTAATTAGAAATTGAAAAAACTTCTTAAATGAGTTAAATATTACAGTTGCCAAATTAATGTTAGAATAAAACTTCTTAAGTGTGGTTTATTGAAGAAGAATTAACTTCAATGTGTTAACAGTAATTCCACTCATTTCAGGCAGCATTACTCTAGCCCATCATTTTTTTTATTTTCCTATAACAGTACAGTTAATCAAATTATATGATTATTGATCATAGTTATTGATTCCAACTTAACTGTTTAAATGAATGCTGATCTGATGTGTGTTTACATCATAAGGGATTTAACCAGATTGTACGAGTTTTGACATGCACAAAGTGAAGTTTATTCTGTCACAAATCTACTGAACAAGTAGAAGAAGACGAAAAAGTTTTTTCCCCATTTTTCCTCCAACTTTGAGGTTAGTTTAGGCTTCCCATCTTTTTTCTGAAACCTTTCTGTGACCTTTACCTTTTGTGTTATGATTGGTCACAAGTATACAGGCTCATCTATCATGCTGGTTCCTCAGCCAATGACCAAGTGGATGAAAGTCCAAAGTAAAGACAGGTTATGGAAATGCCCTTACTTTCACTATTGCTAAGGTTTCTAAGCTAAAGTGATCCCCATTTATGATTTCTTTTTTTCAACCACATTTCTTACACAAAGTTGGATGTTCAGCACTATCCTTCCAGGTTTTTGTAATATGTTGAAGGGTTCTTCGGCTATCTCCTGTTTTCTTTGCTTAATGCAGCTTTCAAAATATATATATATATTTTTTTGGCCAGGCAGTGTATTTCATAATTCCTGACTCGACTGTGTTGAGTCATGGCATAGACTCATCTAGGCTAGTTATAGAAGTGATCTATGAGATGAAGAGCTTGATGGCAGTAATGGCAGTATTAGGAAGCTAATCTCTTTGATCAAAGAGTACAGATGAGGAGGTGAGAGAGATGGACAGACTAAAGGACTGAAGTGATGCTGCATTGTTCTTTTAGGTAGAGATGAAAAGATGGCTAAATCCCACTGCACCACTATCAGCAGGTAGAAGGACATTGTGTGCGTGTAGGATCAAGTTCAAGTTCACATGACTAATAATTAACTAATGCACAGATTGAATACACAGGTTTACACCACCGCTCTGAGTAAAATTAAAGATTCGTCCCGATAGAAATGTTTATATGATTTCATTGATCATTGATTTTATTCCAGTTATTAGTGAAATATTATGGTCCATTTAAACATGCATAAAATAAGAAGCTTGTATATTTATAATAAGTGCTGCTTGGTATGCTATCATATTTAACTACAGAATGGCATATATATGCATATTATATTATTTTTGACATATTGCTGATTGGTCTGGTGAGAAACTACACTAAACTAAACTTGTTTCTCTTTTAACTATTATAAATTACAGCCTAGAGTACAAAGCTGCACACACTACATCAGGACATCTTTACCCAAGGCTGATCATCTCTTCTGATGACTGGGATGGCCAGAAGGATGACCACGAATCACACTAGGGTGGCATTAGTTATGATGCTGGCCCACATGCTGAGACCTAACCAGCATGTGAAGTACATGCTTCTGTCTCTATTAGAGTCATCTATGAATAGCAGGACTATGTGACATTAACGCTGGTTCAGTCATCACAGATTATCGGCTTGTGCTTCCTGTCTGCATGCTGTTGTCTGCATTCTGTGAAGGATACCTAATAGAGAGTTTGTCAGGCAATTATAGCCGTGTGTTTTGTATTCTGGATTTAGTGCCGTTTCCATGCCAACATAGATGCACAGCCACAAAAAAAAAGAGAAAAAAAAATAAAATAATGCTGCTTCCACACTCTCACACATTTTGTTCCCCAGTAAAAATGCTGGCTATAAGTGCTTTTATGTTAATATGACACATTTATATGTTAGTATTTATGAAGTGGTTTTAATAGATTATACATGGTTTAATGTTAAACAGTTCTAAAAAGAATACAAATCTAATTCTAATTTTAATCATGTTTTTCTACAAAGCCTGGCCACAAAAAAAGTTGCACATTCTAAGATTTAATTCAATCACTTTTATCTTTAATTATCGCACACAATGTGGTGTCAAGTTCACATGTGAAAATGATTCCTCATGATCCCAGAACCTCTCTTTCACAATTTGAGTCCTGGAATATGCCTCGTCAAGGGAAAAAAAAACTACATGTAAAAACCGGGTCATTCAGTTCATTCAGGTCATAAGCTGACTTCATTTTATTGCCACATAACATTACTGTTAATAACATAACACATAACAATCTGAACTCAAAAGCACTCTTCAGAAACACCATGGATGACACCATAGTGCCTAGCCCTGAACAACTGAAGCAACTCCAGATCACAACACTGTCCCCAGAAGCTTGTATAGTGGACACTATGCATGATCTGGAGTAGGGTCAATCTGAACTCATCAGACCACATGACAGTTTTTCATTGCTCCAAAGGTCAGTCTTTATGCACCCTAGCAAACCGAAGCCTTTTTCTGATTAGTCTCATTTACAAGTGGTTTTCTTATGGCCACACAGCTGTTTAGTCCCAATCCCGTCCAATCCATCACATTGTGTGTGTATGGAACTTACTTTCCCTATTAAACATAGCTATGGTTTTTACTTAATTATTTACATTTTTATTAACCATGAAACTAAACTTAAGTTTAAATGATCTCCATTCATGATGTTTTTTCTGACCACATTTCTTCCACTAAGTTGACCATTCTGCACTATCCTTCTAGGTCTTGATAATGTGTTGAAGTGTTCTTAACCCAGTTCCAGTAATTTTAGCTCTCTTTACTTGTTTTCTTTGGCAGGCAGTGTATTTCGTAATTCCTGACTCAGCTGTGCTGAGTCATGGCATAGACCTATCTAGGCTAGTTATAGCAGTGATCTAGCAGTGAAGTGCATGATAGCAGTAATGGCAGTATTAGGAAGCTAATCTATTTGAACAGAGCGTACAGATGAGGAGGTGAGAGATGGACAGACTAAAGGACTGAAGTGATGCTGCATTGCCCTTTTAGAAATGGAAAGAGGGCTAAATCCCACTGCACCACTATCAGCAGGTAGAATGGCATGGCGGTGGAGTAGAAAAAGATTAATCAAGTAAAAATTGATTAACATGTCGATGGAAAGGTTTAGAAAAATGTCCTTAAAAGTTTTTTGACAAATTTGATACAACTTTATCTGCATATAATTAAGGTCAAAATGTGAGCTGAAAAAAAAAAAAATTTGGTAAGTATCAGGTTAGTTAATGGCCAATAGTATGTACCATGTATAGCAACTACAACTTTTATTCAGTAACACATTTTGCTTAGTAAACATTATTATTTGTTACTTTTCAAATTTTTCCTATTTGTGCCAAGGTGTAACTTTGATAAATTTGACTTTAATTAGTGCAAGTGCTAGCTTCACTTGCAACTACCATCTTGTACTGTAGAGTGCAACACAGTATACAGAAACTCCATGACAATACATTATGTAGAGAAAAATCATCTCACTGACTGCTGCTCACTCATTTGTATTTCTCCTTGTCACTCACCTTGCTTGTGCTTTTCATGCTTTCATAGCAAACCAGAATTTTAAAACTGTCAGCTACTCATTAGCATCAGATTTGTAATTGTTTAATTTCAGGTACAAAGCAGAGGACTGGCAAGAGTCACTTCATTTGAAGCCTCAACACCACCAAAGACTGAGCCACAGTGTGAATAGTAAGCAAATACCCCTGTCGAGTCAAGTTAGGCAACTGTTCTGGAAAACAAACATAGATCACAGAGTTACGGCACTCATTAATCTGAATTTCAGCTCTCCAGCTTGGTGCATGCAGTGCTTTCACTGCCAGTGTGGCCTTTCCAAAGCTGGGCCTTCCAGCAAAGTCAGGCAGACATGGTAGCAGTGGCAGTGGCCTTACAAATGCATCATGATGCTGGTTATCAGGACAGGCACAGCTGGTTCGGCTCTGCCAGCTCCAGAACGGATTTGCAGGCTCTTAATTAGCCATTGAGCTCTCAGCCTCTTTTATCCTGCGGACCATGTGATGCCCTTAATGGAGTCTCCAGCATTTAGTGCCATTGTGCTGTGTTGAAAAAGGCTGAGTGTGGATCAGCTCCAGCCTCCTGAACTGCATTGCCATAGCTGTGAAAGGAGTATGGTGAAGTAGCCAGCAGATCAACACCTGCACTTGCCATGGCACAGCAACACTGATTTTACAATTCTGCTACAGAATGAGGAACATTTCTCAGAAGATTGAGACAGCTGCTAACAATTCTCAACACCCCTTGGTTCACACAGCACATCACTGTATCTCACCAGCTAAATGGAATTTGTGTTTCCACAAAACACAGATTCTTTTCACAAACATGTAGGAGTCGACACGGAGCTCCCACCGTTGAGCTTTAAAAGCACTCTTCAGAAACACTATGGATGATACCATGGATTGTTTGACCAGTTTTTATTCAGTCCCAATACCAAGCCTAGTTTGTTTTGTTTGCTTGTTGGGTTTTGGTTTGATCCTGAGCTGGGGCTATCATCTGTGTGGAGTTTTGCATGTTCTCGTCTTTTTTGACAGGGTTTCCTCCAGGTGTTCTAGTTTCCTCCCACTGTCCAAAAACAAAAACTGATTGCCCCTAATGAGTGTGAATGCAGCCCTGTGACGTACTGTATTGATGCCTCATCATGAGCAAATTCTCTTGCTTTGAGCCCAGTGTTACCTGGATAGACTGCAGACCCACTGTGACGCTGATCAGGATAAAGCATTTACTAAAACTGAGTGTGAGAGGGGTGAGTAATGTAGGTTAAATAAATATTAATATTTATATAACTCTGGTGATGAGGAGGCTGTTTGACTTCAATGTCGCTTTGGAGGCAGAAAATGAAAAGGTTTTTAAGCTGCTTTTGAGACTTGAGTATATGCAGTCACAGTGAAAGTCATGAGTAGCTGTAATTAAAATATTTTTTACTCAACACATAATAAATCTCCTCATACTTGCTCCGTATGCTCCCTAACAAGACTCATTTTCAAGAGCACTTTGTCCTCAATATTTGTTTTTCTTTATTGGCCCACAACTTGCACCCTGATTGGTCAGGAGGAAAAAAAAAATAGGTTGACATCATTCTGTGCTTGAAATTGTTTTTAAAAATTTTAAG
>JAOVVB010000020.1:18631110-18642929 GCA_028570985.1 Heterobranchus longifilis | reverse complement strand
TAGTGATCAGCAGTACAGGAGCGCCGCAAGGAACTGTGCTTTCTTCAGTCCTGTTCACCCTGTACACGTCAGACTTTATACAAAAGTTTGCAAATGACAATGCGATCGTGGAGTACTGCATGGTGTAACCTGACCAACGGAAGATGGTGGTGGACTTCAGGATTATTATTTTATTATTTATTTATTTATTATTTTTTTATTTTATCAACCTTGACACGTCCCTTTCCAAGAGTCATCCCTTAGAGGTTATGAAAAAATTACATTTTTCGTTTTATTTAAAATGTAAAACAGTAAAATTAGCACAATCCCCCCTATGAAATATTTGGAATATTCCACAAGTCACATGTTCAGCAGGGTGCTGCAATATTTGAAATTCCAAATTCTAAAGTGAAGACAAAGTTCTTTTTACAGATGGAAAAATTGTTCAAAATGATTAATTAAAAATTAAAATCACTAGACTCTCATCCCTTGAAAAATTACATCTTAGCAAGTGAAAATATTTTTAAACCACACAAATTGGTCTACAATTTCATAGCAAACCAACTATAAGATAATTTAGCCTATTTGTTTTATTAATTTTTAGGCATTAATTTTCTGCATAAATTTCGCAGATTTTTTAGCAATTATTTTTTAGAAATAAGCAAAATTATTTGTCAATAAAACAGGAAATTTACACTTAAATGAGAGGCACGTTTTTAGAAAAGGGTTAGATATGTTATTTTTGGCTATTAATTCTTATAATAAGAAATATTAGATACATTTATCTAGTTTAAAGCTATTTTCCCCTGCTAAGATAATCAGCATGTCTTAAATGATAGCCTGTGGCAAACTGGGTTAGATACAGTCTGGCCCACGGTTCACCTCTATTAGTTTGTATGAAACATTAGATTGTTAATTCAGTCACGCTATAGGACAACATTTGAATTTCTAATACACGCACGTGCCTGTAATGGAACACAAGGCCCAAAATTCATTACACCACCTGACAGCTACAGTATGGTCATCGGATTTGTCATCCAGAATATTAAAATGAAATACAATCAGTAATTATGGGGGAGAAAAGCTATTAGCAAAAATCTAATTATGCATGGCAGTGGTTACCCTCGAAGCAGATTTTCCAGCATTGAAATGCAGCTCAACTCATCATAGCTAACATCTGCCACACATTCAGTCTGTAACTTGAAAAGGTCAAGCTGCCATGTGTCATAACGCTCATAGCCTATGCATCAATTAAGAATCAATTATGATCCTCAGCAGCTGAAATGCTTACAGGCCTCGCTTCGCCACACTCACAAAAATGGTATGTGTGTGTGTGTGTGAGAGAGAGAGAGAGAGAGAGAGAGAGAGAATCAGATATTGCTGTGTAACACTCAGAGCCACCCCCTGACCATTTTGTTATGTGTCTCAAAAAAAAAAACCAAACATATGATTAATTCTTACGCTGTTTTGTAACACAACAAGAAAGCTAACAATAGCACTATATATTGCTTGTAAAATCCCTACCTTACTGAGTTTCCACCCACAAGCTAGCAAGCTTACCTTTAGCTTAGCTAAAATGCTACCGTGGCTAATGTTAACTTGCATATTAATATATTTGATTAAATTACAGTACATCATTCCTACCATACACCTCATCCCATGTCAACTCCTACATTTCGTGTGGTAAGTAAAACTACAACAATTACAGTTAGCTGGTTAGCTTAAGTTATGCACAGCCGACAGCTAGTTGGTTTGACACCTGCAATGCAGCTGTTACTCAAATTGGCCATGCTCCTTTGCATAACTTTATGGCTTAATATAATAAAAAATATTGAGTTACATAAAAATTCACCCCTGTGCAGTTGTTATAAATAGGAAATCTAGCTATGGAGACCAAAACTGTTTTTTGTACCAGGCTGTCAACATGTTTCTGTTATAAATTTGGCATTTTAACATGGGGCTCCATTGAGATAAACTCTCTTTTGGAGCTAGCCCCCAGTGGACATTTAAAGAACTGCACATTTTGCTCCCCGATTATAGACAACAGCTAGCTTACCGTGGCTGTAATGTTAGCAAGGAACAGCAATACCTAAACATTATTTTTTTTTTTTTAAGTGTTAGTTAATTTAAGTTAGTTAATGTAAAAAATTCTCAATTGGAAAGTTGTTTTTCAAAGTACAAAGTACTATTGTTGAATTATTAGAAAGTTATTTTTCAAAGTACAAAGTACTGTTATTTAATTGTAAACAATAATGTTATATAGCTAGCAAGCAGCAAGAAAGGTTTGCTAGTTTGCATTAGTGTCAAATTGCACAAAATTAATAATTCTGATTATCTACTCAGAGAGGACTAAGAAACTGTGGCATGGTGGCTTAGTGGTTAGCACTGTGGCATTGCACCGCATTGTCTGGGTTTGATTCCCGGCTAGGTTTGATTCTTGCCTCTGTTTCCATGTTCTCCTCGTGCTTGATGGGTTTTTGATGTCCCCAAAATGCCCGTAGTGTGTGAATGACTGTGTAAGTGAGTATACTGTATGTGTGTGTGTCATGCGATGGATTGGCACGCTGTGCAGGGTGTACCCTGCCTTGTGCCCTAAGTTTCCCGGGATAGGGTCCAGGCCCCCTGCGACCCTGTATAAAGATTAAGCGGTATAGCCAATGAGTGGGTGAGTGAGAAAGAAATAAAAAAATGTTCCCAACAGTAATTTTGGGTGTTGAAACTTTAGTTTGCCAATGTTACGGATTTTGGAACACTGTTGGTATTAGGCTTTTTGGAAAGTTAGAATTACTTTAATTAAATGATGTTAGATGAATGTTGACTACATAATCTTGTGATCAAGTTAAACAAATCAAAATTTAGCAAATACAACTTCAAAACAATATATATTAAAAGCATTTATGCTTATCTGTCAATTGAAACACATCCTAGGAACACTCCATACTGCTGCTTTTTTTCCTATTTCTTTTTGCAGGCAGGACGATGACCTAGCCAAGTAGTTTCCAGCGCTTCACAAGGAAACCTGCTGCTGAGGCTTGTAAATATATGGATATATAGCCTTGTCAAAGGAAAAGCACCACTAAATAACTCCTCCAGTCTAAACATATTAAACAACTGTAATTTACCAAACCATTAAAAAAAAGCAGCTGTAAGGAAAAACAACCCACTTAATATCCCAGATCTGTGCTGTGAAACCGGATGTTATGCAGTCTGAATGTTTATGCAAACACCACATTATAGTAAAGTACAGTATTTACTGTATATATACTGAACAGTACTTACTTTCTTGTGAGAAACTTACGGGACCATGAATGTGGTTAGATATTGTTCAAATGGGCATTAAGTGAAAGAAATGCTATAATAAGGTTGGAATTCTTTTGTTTTCAAGTTGTATTTGCAATGTTGATTTTAAGTAATTTATTCAACATTTGTTGAAGACATGTATTTACCATTTTCTCTGTCATTTTATTGACAGAGAATTAAAATTTAAGATAAGATAAGATATTTAAGGTACTTAATCTTTTCTTCAAAAAAGAAAGTTTTGGGTGAATTATGTCATTACAATTATCTCTAAACTACTGTATATGACCACAGTCATTTAACTGTTAATAAAAAAGAAAACTTAAAGTTATAGCCTTTACTTTAATACTTAAAAAATTCTAGTGATATTCCACAAGCAAAAAAAGGTTTCTTTTACAAGAAAGATACAAAAACAATATCAGCAATAAATAAACACATTCACCTGTTTATGTAAAGACACTGCAAATGAGCTGTTACTACAAAAACAATATTATATAAAACAGTGTATTAGAAATATAAACCATCAAGGCCATTAATATTTTAACACTGCTGTGGTACAGTATAGGTGAATATGTGTGTATATATATATACTGTATATATACTGTATATTAACCTTTCATTGCAGTACATAGTCAGTAATTACATGTTTAAGCTTAACTGTGGTTTGCAATAGTGAGAAATGTAAAAAAAGGTACCCAAAAAGATCTGGCTAGCATTAACATGAAAGCCTCATTAATCCACATTCAACATTTCTTTCAAAACTGCCCACAATTGATATTAATAAAACCTTTTTAAAGAGCCTCCTTCACTACAAACAGGCCCTAAGTGGTCACCTATCCACCATTACAGATGGATGACAACATGGACAGTCCTGTGTGTGACTGATGAGCTCATTTGGTTGAGTTGAGTCTGTTCAGCAGTTTGTCTGAGGCATCTAGCTGAAAATTGGCTGAACAGAAGCAAACTGGGAATACAATATTACTGTCGCAACCCCAGATCTTTAAAGCCTCCCCGTGAGAGATCAATTACCCCATCACTTGCTGACAGAAAGGTAAATGAAGTCAGATTGTGGCCCTGTTCTGGGAGCTGAGTAGGACCTTGGGGGCATGAGTTTTTAGCGGAAACAGCCGCAGTCTTAAAGAACACACACCAATTTAGGAGATTGAGAAGTTCCACCTCTCCGGAACAAAATAAGGTTAGTTATTTGTTGTGTGCTCACTTCACAGAGTAATATGAAGCAAAGAAACAGAGTTTGTTCTTCTTGGTGCAGAGCCTGAGTAAATGGCTACAAACTAATTGTGTAGTGGGCTGCATCGCAGGCTGGTCCAACCAACACACGTGCTTCAACAGCAGAGCTGAGGGTCAATGGGAAATTGATTTTCTGTGCTGTATCTATAGAGACACTGTCTCTCTTCAAAGAATGTCTGCCCGCTCCATCAATTGCGATCTCAAGAGACAATGGGGAGGTGAGAGAGCGAGTTTATACTGTAAATTAAAAATAGAAAATCCTAGTCGACTAATTTAATTTCTGTTCTCTGTAGCTGTGAATGTGCAAACAGAATTGAACTTGTCATTGTGGGACACAACAGCACAACACACAGTTAAATACAGTTAAATACATCTTTCAGCGAAGGGAGGTTTGTTTACTTTCATAATGTAGCATTGTTAGCATGTCTATTCTTATGCCAATCATGTGCAATGACTGGGCCACACAATGAGCTACTCTTATTTGCCTGTTTTAGGGAATACAAAAGACTCGGCTGAACGTGGCGGATGGAAACGTCTCTAAGAATACCAATTACTGTAATCACACAAGAGGCACTTTCTTGTTTTTGATGAACACTGATTGAGGGGAAAAAAAGTAGTTTTCTTTGGTGGCAGAATAAATTTAGCATAGGGATTTGCAGTTGCTTGCACAAAGCAAAACTTTTCCTGAAAGGGTGCTTTGGAAAAGCACAGTTTATGTGTTGACAGTAGATGTCATGGTTCTTGAAAAAATAAAATACAACTTTATTTATACAAAAATGGCCAGTGGTGGCTCCTACTGTTAAGGCTGTGGGTTACTGGGTTACTGATTAGAAGATTGGGTTTCGCGCCCCAGCACTGACAAGTTGCTACTGTTGAGCCCTTGAGCAAGGCCTTTAATCCTATCTGCTCCAGGGTCGCTGTATCCTGGCTGACCCTACACTGACCCCAGCTTCCTAACTGTGATATGTGAAAAAAGAAATCATTGTGCTCTAAGGTACATGTGACAATTAAATCTTAATCTTTTAAATACAAATATTTAACAATAAAATGCAGAAAGAGAGTTAATTATAAGATGAAATTACATCCCGTTATTCTTATCTGAGCTGCTTCTAGTTAATTTGTAAGTATTGAAAAAAAACATAAAATAATGAAAAAATATAGTTTGGATATTTATCATAATGTCACTATTATTTCGTCCTACCACCCAGCTAAGAACAAAACTTAGGACCTGATTATTTTAAAATGAATAAAGATTGTTGTTCAGCCAGTTAGATGATGTAAAAGAACTCTTGAATGATTTTGAAGAGTGATGGATATCTCAGAATTAACAAACAAGTTTTATTTAATCAGTCAGTCACTAAGAGGGAGGACAGTCTCACTATGATGTGAAGACTAGACACTGTTGTTCTTTCGGATGCTCAGATTAGAGGTCACCACACAGGATTGTTTGATCCACACATTTGATTTTGGCACAGGTTTTGCACCGATTGCCCTTCATGATGCAATCCTCTCATTAAGCGTGCCCTGCAACACTTTTGGCTGGGTGTGGGGCATTGGCTGGGATGCAAACCTAGAAGCTTACCACTGAGCAATCAGTGCTCTACTGCTGTGAAGACTAGCCTAGATGCTATATCCTAGACGTTTCAACAATGACTGAATAAATAATATTGTTAATTTACAAACCCTCATTTATGAAATGACCCATTTACCCACCCTTGTGATACAGTAAGGCTGATTTTTGACTGCTTCAATGTGATATCTAATTTGGCTTTTGACTGCTGTATTTGGCTTTTGAATGCTGTATTTGGCTTTTTGATGTATATCCATTGGCATTTGATCATATCATCACAGTCACATTTTGAAAGCGAGACAGTGTTGTTTTATTATTCAGTTGCGTTTTTCCTTTCCATATTGTTTTTATTGGACACTATACTGTAGCAACATTACTGACATTCTATTGCCAAAAGTTCATGGATACCTGACCATCACACCTACTTTACTGTATATGTGCTTTTTGAACCTATTTCAGAATTATACCTTCGTTGTTATAATAAACTCTACTTCACTCATATTAAAATTTCTGTTGGTCTTATCAGAGCTCTCCATTCAAGGCTACTGTGTCCCCAGTCACTGCTGTGCAGGTGTAAACATCAGTTCATTTGTAAAAAGGAGGTGTCCAGTGATTCAGGTTTTTTTTAGGGGCGGTTTGTATACTTCGTGCCGAAACCACTCATGGAACAGCATAAACATTTGGAAAATTTGGTCTCATATTCTAAGGAAGTTTAAAGTTTCTTAAAGAAAATCATTATTGGAGACATAGGTTCATCACTGCAAGCCTTAGAGTAAATCGCAGAGTATGGAATAGAAACATTATTAATTGCCGACCAAGAAAATTTGAAAAGTCAACCATCAGCTGAAAATTTGATGCTTATATTTTTCAAGAACAAGGTTTGTTACTGCTGTACGAAGGCATTGTGAGTTTGTTTGGCAATGCACATTCACACACTGTCAACACTCTGTAGAAACATTGTTTTGAGGTGTTATAGCATCCTCCATATACTCCTGATCTTACTCCATCAGACTTTTACCTGTTTGGTCCCCTGAAAGCAGCCCTACGAGGATGAAGGTTTACTTCTGATGAAGAAGTGAAGACAGCAGTGAATTAATGATTTGTAGCTCAGCCTATAACATTTTTTTTACAAAAACATAATGTATTTGTCTTTTCTAAAAGTTATTTAAAATAAATTCCACAACCAGACTGCGAATCATTTTTGACAGCCTGACCCTCCTAAATGTTGAAGCTATGTTGGAGATATGGGCATTTCGTAGCCCTTAAAGCTCAGAGCATTTCTACATTATTTGTTTTGCTGTTTCTTTTAATAAACATATATAGAGCTCAGGATTGTGCTAAATAAAGTGGCATATAATTTTTTTCAGCACAAAATAGGCAATATCACTCACTCACTCATCTTCTATACCACTTTATCCTGTATTCAGGGTCGCCTATCCCCGGAAGCTTAGGGCACAAGGCAGGGGAGGGGGGGTACACCCTGGACAGGGTGCCAGTCCATTGCAGGGCACACACACATAAACTCACTCACAGTCATTCACACACTACGGCCAATTTGCAAATGCCAATTAGCCTAACCTTTTTAGAACATAAAAAGGTATCAACTGTAGTTTATACTGAAGCTATCATTGATACTGGGTTTCTGTGGATTTAAAATGATTCAAAAGAGCTGGATTAGTGAAGCCAGTGAACCTTTGAGTTGGGAAAGCAGGGTATCACTACCAGCATGAATCACAAAGTTCTCTCCACATCAAGAACATTAGCTCTGGGACTTGAACACTCTGTGGGACTTAGTACTCGCCTTTGTATTCTGATGTCCACTCTCTCTGTCTCTGTCTCTCTGAACATAACCGTATGCACTTATGGAGCAAATTTAAACTCTGCACCTTTCATGCCTGGTGACATTTTCTGTGTGACATCCAGCAAAGAGACGTGTTCGGCTGCTCGTCATTTCGTTATTCGTTCTTAGACATCCCCTCTAGCTGTCACTGGTCAGGAGAGCTCGTTGATATTCTGAGGATGTGGTGTACTTCCCGTTTTTCCTGGAGCACTCCAAGAGGCTTATCAAAACAGAGGGGACTTCATGGAATTAAAAAAAAGGCAAGAAGTGCAAGAAGAAGGGGTTCTGTCATGTCCACTCAAAACACAGCAGTAGAGCAGCTGTGCTTCTCAGTGCAGACTGTGATAAGACATTCACAGGAAAACACTATGTACAAAGAACAGACATGTTAAAGCATAGTGAGTTCATGTCTTGATGTGGAAAATGTGAGCACTAGTGAACATGCACAAAAAGTATTCTGGCCTTGTTTAGCATTTATTACTTAATTATATTTAATTAGTTTATATATGTTTATATTATTTACCATTTCAGTTGAACCTTGGTATACGAGCAAAATTTCGTTCTGAAAATGTGTAATCCGAAGCACTCACACTGTATATCAAAGCAAATTTTTCCATAAGACATAATGGAAACCCTGATGATTCGTTCCACAACCCAAAAACATTCATATAAAATGATTAATACAAAATATAAAGTGAAAATAAAACAAATTAACCTGAACTTTACCTTTGAAAAGAATCATGGCTGGTGTGAGGGAGAATAGAGAGAGGAGAGGAGGAGAATGAGGAGGAGGGGGGCTGTTGTGTAGGATGACTTTCACACACACTAACGGAATCACTGCTATCTGTTGGCTCACTTTAACAAGGAACCTATCCAATGACACTTGCTTTTGCCTCCTTTTGATGATTTTGCAAAATGTGACATTGCATTGTTGTTAAACAGATTAATCTCCCTCACTGCTACAGCCTTTTCAATCTTTTGCTTCACAGAGGCCGTTGTTGCAGGTACAACAGTGCAGTGATTTACTAAAGAACAGTCACTATTTTTTAAAAATTCTTTACGCACACACACACATGGTCACAATGTTATTATAAACAGTATACGCATGCACAGATGTTGACTATATGAATGAGGCACACGCACTGAGACCGAGCATGAGAGACGATTACCCACAATCCCACAACGCGAGGGTGAGAAGAGCCACTTGCTCAGTTGAACGCTCGGCATACAAAGCATATACATTCTATTCGCATTTAAAGACCTCGCTCGTGACTCACAATCCAAGGTTTTATGGTATTTTTTTCAATTTTCAAGTTTTACAATAATTTTTTTTGTTGGTTGTTACAGAAAAGAAGCTGATTCACTGTTAGCAATAATACTGATTATTTTTCTATATCACCAAATCCCTAAGTGTTTTATTCATCATATTCATTATATACGTCAAAAAAAAAAAAAATTAAAATGTAAGTCATAGAGAGACCCAGATTTCTGGTTAGAGAAAAAAGGGTTCCAGGGGAAACAAGCTATTTATACGTATATTTGTCCTATAGGAAGTGCAACTATATAAGGAATCAGGAAGCACAATGAAGGGGTGTTTTGTAGGCATAGGGGCATGGGAAAGTTCACACATTTTCATTTATTAATGAATAAAACATTCATAAGGCGGCACGGTGGTGTAGTGGTTAGCACTGTCGCCTTGCATCTCCAGGGTCCGGGTTCGATTTCTGTCTGGAGTTTGCATGCTTGGTGGGTTTGATCCGGTTTCCTCCCACAGTCCATAGATAGATACTTTATTGATCCCGAAGGAAATTCCAGATATGCAGATTAGGCTAACCGGCATTCCTAACATTGCCCCCGTAGTGTGTAAATGTGTGTGTGTGTGTGTGTGTATGCCCTGTGATGGATTGGTACCCAATCCAGGGTGTACCCCGCCTGGTGTACATTCTCCTGAAATAGGCTCCAGGCCCCCCGCGACCCTGAAAACAGGATTAAGCTGTATAGAAGTTGGATGATGAAAGTAAAACTCATAAAATGTTATCCATGTATCATATTCCATTTTATTTACTGTAAATTCTATGTTGTGTAATGTTGTGAGCTAGTTCCTGTTATCACTTACGTTACAGCAGTTACAGTTTTCAGTTTTTGGGTAAAGCTTAAGTTTAAGCGTTGTTGTAAACAGTGTTAGGTGTAACGCTTTACAAAATAACGGGTTAGAGTACTCGGATTACTTTTTTGATGTAACGAGTAATCTAACGTCATTTAAGTACTCAGTTACTTAGTTCTTTTCAAAAACGTAATCCGTTATTCTGACAATTATGTAAGTTAGTGTGTGTGTGTGTGTGTGTGTGTGTGTGTGTGTGTGAAAGTCGTCCTACAAGCCCCGCCCCCGATAAGCCGCCCCCCTCTGTTATTCCTGCTGTTATACCCCTATCTCACCTATGCGGTTTGACTATGCGAGGACCGATGCGCGGAAAGATGGAAACCTAATCACAGCGCCAAAACCTGCGGTGAATTATGATGACCCATTCTTATGGCTACTTCGCGAAACCGCGTAGGTGAGATAGGGGTATTAGTAGTTAACAGATTATGGGCCAAACTTCACGGAGTTATGATGGTAGAATAATTATAAAGGTCTTGACTAAAACAACATGCCTGAGGAATCACAAAGAAGTTTTCATTTTCTGCAGTGGAAAAGTACTCTAACTAGTTACTTTTATCAGAAAGTAACGCTGTAATATAACTAATTACTTTTTAATGACAGTAATTTTGTAATGTAATTATTTACTTTAAAAAGTAACATCCCTCAACACTGCTGATTATACTGTTAGGCTTAACTTTAGCAATTTCATCTGCCATAGCTCTTATTCAATTCACAAGTCACTTGTGAACCATTCACACTTTAGATGTCTTCACTCATACTGTATACAGTACAGTTAAAGCATGGCTGTGAAATGGCTGCTGTTACCTAGCCCAGCCTCTCTTCTTCCTTTTATAAAATTAATACAACCGGTTCCCACAGCGCCCCCGCTGGCCGGGAGCCCATAACTAGGCAACCGCCTGTCACCCAGTGGGTTAGGTGTGAGGAGGGGTTCGGCTGATAAAAAACCCAGGTTAAGGCAGCATGGTCAGTAATGATAGTAAATGCCTTACCCTCCAGATTTCTCCACTGCCTACACCACGGCTAGACATTCTTTCTCTGATGCTCTATCTGCTTTCAGCTCCATGCAGCAGCCGGGAGGCGTAGGCGATCACATGTTCCCCATCTTCGTGATCTTGGGTGAGTACTGCCCTTAGGCCGATGTTGCTGGCATCCGTCTGCACCTTGAAGGGGCAGTTGAAGCCTGGGGATGTTAAAACCAGTGTGTTCTGCAGAGCCGCTCTTAGATCTTCGAAGGCTGACTGGCATTCAGGGGTCCACACCCACTTGGCTTCTTTCTTCTTCAGAACGTGTAAAGGAGCAGCATGCTCTGAGAAGTGGGGGATGAACCGATGGTACCAACCAGCCAGGCCTAGGAAGCGCTGTAGCTCCTTCAGGTTGCAGGGAATGGGGTAAGTTTGTATAGCTGCTACCTTGGCTTCCTCCGTTGCTCCTTTTTAGGTTGAGTGTGAGACCAACAGCTTCGAGAAACGAAAATACCTGTCGGAGGTGGTTAAGATGAGTACTGGAGTCTTTTGAGTAAACAACGATGTAACGTCAATGTAAACAAAGCAATACTTCCCAATGGCTTCTGCAAGAACGAAAGTCATAAGCCTCTGAAAAGTTGCTCCAGCATTTTTCAAGCCGAAGGGAAGATGGAGAAACTCGTATTGGTAGTTCTTTGTGGCGAACGCTGTTTTCGGGGTGCTGTCCGGATGCATTTCCACCTGCCAATAGCCACTACAGAT
>JAOVVB010000020.1:18617115-18631010 GCA_028570985.1 Heterobranchus longifilis | reverse complement strand
AAGTACTCTAACTAGTTACTTTTATCAGAAAGTAACGCTGTAATGTAACTGATTACTTTTTAAAGACAGTAATTTTATAATGTAATTAGTTACTTTAAAAAGTAACGTCCCCCAACACTGGTTGTAAACATTATGGAATTTAAAATAAATGACCATACCATTAATATACTCACACACTGATTTTTTTCCTATGCATACTAGTTTTAGGGGTGTGTGTAATAATCTTGAGTAAAAGATATTAAATTGATTCCATTCTGATTCACACCGGAGTTTCATTTCCATTATACTGTCAAAATGTTTGATGAAGGAAATGACTGTCCTGCACTCTCTTATGAATATATATTCACACGGAAACGTTTCATTTCCTTTACATATTTAATTTCTATTATTTCTGTCCTTCATAAAGTATTAACTCGCTGTTACTCTCTAAGGCATTGAATGTGGCCAGGATGTGGAAACGTCATGTTCGCTAGCCGTTCTTTAAGAGCTGTGCTTTATGTACATCACACTCAATCACAGCACTGATTGACATGACAGTTTTCTGTCAGCCTCCTTCCCTGAGACCTCTCTTGCCACTTTAATGAGCCACTTGTGCTTTTTTCTTCCCTGTACTCTAAACCAAATGCTCTGTAGAAAAGGCGCTGAATAAGTTCAATGTCTTGGTGGGTGATTGTGGACGGAAAGGTAGCAGACAGACAGGCCAGGGTGGAAAGCTGCTTCACTTCCCCCGCTCTCCAATGTGAACGGCGGTCATGAAGTGTTGCTGGATGGTAGCAGCACACTTCAGTGGATGAGGTCACCTGCTTTACAAGCCTCTGGGATTAATTTAGGCTTTAGCAGTTCCCAGTGATCTGACAGGATCTGTAGGGATGGAGAATCGAATGACAGCTGGGAAAATGTGGGAAAGGATTCTAGTATTTCAATAGAAAGCTGATATATAGCTTATAGCTCCCAGACATGTTTACAGTCTCAAATAGATTTGCTAATCTAGTTTCTGATGCTGAGTTTTGTGTGTGTGTGTGTGTGTGTGTGTGTGTGTGCGTTATGAATAGGACTCTGTTTGTCATGGCTGTTGACCAGGTGGTTACTTTGTGGTGTGTAAGTTCTTATTGGACAATGATTGCTACTTAATTTCACTTTATTTAATTATAACACACTTGTGCAGAGGTATTGGACCATGATCAATGATTTTCAATGATATTGCACCTGAATCCATGGCTCTGACACTACAAACCGTATTGTCATCAGAGACTTTGGATAACCCTGGGCTAAGAGTTTATTTTCCAATGTAATTTTAAATTAGAGTAATACACCATCAATTTACACATATGTTTTTTTTGTTTGTTTTTTGTTTTTTGTTTTACAAAAAAAAAAATTGCCATGTTGACATGTTTCCAAATTTTTGCTTCCCTACTCTTCATTATGCAGTTAACATTATCTGTAAGCTAACTGAATTAACTTTTTATGATTAGCCGTCACCTACCACTGGACTGGCATCTGGAAATCCAGTTCATATGGAGGAATCTTTTTGAAAACAGATGGGTAAAAGCTTTGATAGAGAAGCAGTTATAGATTAAAAAGTTCATAATAATAATAATAATAATAATAATAATAATAATAATAATAATAATAATAATAACAGTTAAAGCTCCAGTTGAATCCATATATCCTGCAACCACATCAGACTAATAAAGGGCATATAAAACTATAAAAATGTCAGTTAGTCAGATTTTGAGTCATATACATGTACAGTATAAAAGCCAAAATACTATCTAATATGTTGTTGTTTTCATCATATCAGTGTCATTTTTATATTATTTTGCAAAGGTCTATAAATCCACCTTCCTCAGTTTTGTCAAAATTAAATAAATCAGCTTGAAATTGTGTGGCCATGAAAATAAGCGATCTACGTTCAGTTTCACCTCAGTTGCTCTTCAGTAGCTGATGACAATACCTTATCATCAAAGGATTTTGACTGGTGAAGTAACTAAATATGCAGTGACATGCCAACATGGCCAAAAAAAAGGATGTAATTATCCTTTTTCTTGGCTTCAACATTTTCCAAATGTCTATCAAACACATTAAGTTCAATAACAGCAGCTGCATTTTGGCCCAGCTGGTAGTTTTGCTTCACTGACGAATTCACAGTAAGAAGTGATGCACAGTTGTCTTTAGCTAAACATGTGTGAGTTCAAGCCTTGAAATTTGACAGGAAAATACCATTATACCAATACCAGTAGACTTTTCTGCTACTAATTAAGGCAAATTATTCTCTGACACACAAAGTTGTCTTTAAAAAAGTGTTTAATTTGAAAACGTTCTTGTTCTTTATTTTAGAAGTTTTAAACTTTCACCTTTTGAGCAAAGCACACAATGCCACCAGATTTTCAACCAAAAGCCAATCTGTCTTGACATGCATCGCTTCTTTCTGTCATATGATCAGTAAAGTGAAGATATTTTCTGTACAACATAAGACCGTAAATTGGTTTGAATGTGATCAAAAAGATAATTATAGACTGTTGAAGCCAAGAAAAGGATGTAGTCACTCCAGCAGTAATAAATAACAGGTACTGTATGTCTCACTTGACACCCGCAATACATTCTGTAAAATAGGACATTATATAATTTAGACAAAGGTTTATAGAATTAACAAAGGTATGCAGTACTGTATATTGTAATGTAAGCACTGTAGTGGAGCAAGAAAATAATATCACTAAACTTTAAGTACGCAGGAGTCATTTGTGTACATGAGACATGAGATACACATACAATTTTATTATTATTGAAACTAAATCAGCACTATTATTGATACTAAATTACATACTTAAATTACCAGAAACACATTTGCAGACTGACTTATCCAGCTTTCTGAAAAATCACAAGAAATGCACACTTATATAACCCAAACCATTTTGATAAAATCTGTGTACAAAGTGTGTACAAGGCTAAACCTGACAATAAAAACTACACACAATAACCTCATACTGTAGTTCTGGAAACAAAAGCATATCTCAGGGCTAAAAACTTTTGTATCTCTATTACTTTTTCCTCTTCACGTAAGTAACAGCATCTCTACAAAAGCACCAGACTCAGATAGAGGAAGCAGTGGAATTGTACATTAGATATGATTTTTAATGTTAATATAATTCACATATGACTTTTCAATTTTATAAAGTAGTTTTATAAATATAACATTATCAATTATAAGGTGAAAAGAGCCAGTTCTAAGGTTACAGAGCTTTAAGAAAATGTTTAATGATTTAGGCCTGGTGCTAAACTGGAGGCCATAAGCATCTGTTACTTATTAGCAGCGTTAGCCGCGTAGCTACTGAGGTGAACATCTGCAATGTAGTATTCATGAAGAAATGTTTTGTTGTTTGATGCAATATTTAGGAGCTCATTTTAAGCTTGGCGGGATTTAGTCTTGCACAGTCTGTTAACAATTTTAGTGGTATAAATCACTTTTTTGTTGCACTTTTTTTAATGGTGTATACAGACCACACACTCCAGCTTCAGGTGCATCAATTATGGTCAACTTTTCATTAACAGCTCGAATGACATCATGCAGCACTGATGTGATAAAACAATGTGATCCAAGTTGTGCTCAGAAGCTGAACTGCAAATATCCACTTTCATGATTCGAATACAAAAAGTGCATCTATGCAAAGCAAACAAGTCTGATGAAATCAGCTCCAGTATCTCTCTGCTCAAGAGCTTATTATAAAGCCCTTCAGATGCTCTGGAGCAGAAAAGTTTGAAAGTGTGGCTCTGTTGCTCTGCAGGACTAGCGTACAGTATCTCTATTTCCCACTAAGCAGCACCTGATTGATTATACGCATTCCACAGGATGCGCTTACTTCCCTGAGGAGAACAGGAGTGTATATCTTCTCATTTTCATCTCTGTGCCTTGTTTAAAATTCTCCTCACGATTTCTTACTATGTTAACACCTGTAGCATCAGGCATGAGCATGCATGGATCATTAACCTTTGTAGTCCATGTTAGCCTTGAGAAAAATCCTTCCTTTTTCACTTCTTATGCCGTTTTTTCCCCTCCTTACCCAAACACTAGTATTTTACCACCTTGAACCTTTCCACAGTTTGTAGTGTAGAATCTGATCCTAGAAAATTGACAAATAACTTGTCTCCAACTTGCTCAGGAAACACAGCTGTCTGTGGAAACTTTACACACAATCATTCACGAACACCATTTGCACATTACAGGAACTCAGCTGGAAGTTATTGCCACTACACATTAACAGTCCTGACCTCACTCCAAGCCATTTCGCATGTTTGGTCTAGTAAATGAGTTCCTGAGAGCCGGCTAGGCATGGAGTTTGCATGTTCTCCCCGTGCTTGGTGGGATTCCTCGGGGTACTCGGGTTTCCTCCCACAGTCCAAAGACATGCAGATTAGGCCAATTAACGTTCCCAAACTGCCCGTAGTGTGTAAATAAATGTGTGAGTGTCCTGC
Source organism: Heterobranchus longifilis (assembly GCA_028570985.1). Lineage (NCBI taxonomy): Eukaryota > Metazoa > Chordata > Actinopteri > Siluriformes > Clariidae > Heterobranchus > Heterobranchus longifilis. The sequence goes on along the minus strand of JAOVVB010000020.1, from coordinate 18,626,540 downwards.
AATAGATGTACAGGGTGTACTCTGCCTTGGGGCCCTAAGTCTCCTGGAATAGGCTCCAGGCCCCCGTGACCCTGTATGCAGGATAAAGCGATGAGTGAGTGAGTGAGTGAGTATTCTGTGCAATCAAAAGTCCCGGTTCGACTTGAACATTCGTTGTATGCCTTGTAGAGCTCTATGTGATGCCTTGTAGAGCTCTATTCTGATTGATACCCTTCCAAGAATTTGTCCTCATCTGTCTCTCATATTTTAGCAGATTTCTTTGTACTCTTTCTCTTTTAATTTTACCATAGATTTCTACTGGATGTAAAAGGGTAATAAACAGACATCCACATTTAAAAGATTTTCCTAGGTAATGTTCTCTGCAAACAAATTGGGACTCATGAAAAATGGCGATTTTCTCCTGGCTCGGAGGATTGTGATGGTTCACTGATAAGGTTCATTCTTTGACTATTCAAATTCAACTCTAGCCAAATAAGGACCATCACTCATTTTACGTGAACTGTGCAATTTGTATTTGGACATCTCATGTCCAGTGTTTGTTCAAGGAACCAAAATGGCATTTTTAAATAAGCTTAACAGAGAAGCTGTGTAATTTAATTGAAATGCTTCAGTGGAAATTATGGAGGCGAGGAAGAAAAAATTCTGCTTAAAATATATATGTTTATGCTTGAGCCACTTTGGAGTAGAAATATTTGTGTCTTTGTGGTGAGCTGAGTCATATAATCTGAGTCATTGAAAAAGTCCAATTTCCTATTGTCCTTATATGCGCATCATGATTTTAGTAACTCCACCTTATCTATTTTTTGTTTTGCGACGTGTGTGTGTGTTGGTGGGTTGGTCCTTGTGTGTTTCTGGGTAAACAGGGTGGAGCTTATTTACATTGCTAATCAGCCAATTGTTTGATGACACATGATCATATAATTAATAGTTAAAGTCTTTCTTCAAAACAACATATTGCTTACTTGTATATTGTATACTGTGTACTACACACTATTCCACGTATCTAGGATAGCATATGTCTATGTGGGTTCACACTTCTTGGAGTACAGAGTGCTTTCACACTGCCTCACTTACTTGGAAAGGATTTTAGGAAGTATAAATTATGTTGTTAAATGAAACAACTATCATAAATATCTAATCTTCACAGCCAGTTAGCAATTAATTTTCCATTCAATATATAACGATCAGCATAATATTACAATAATAAACATTATACCCAGTATGGTGTAGGCTTCCCTTGTGCCACCTGGGCAGCTCTGGCACATCAGAGCATGACTCCATGCCTCTGGGGATGTGCTGTGCTGTGGGTGCTGTGCGTTGCAGGGCGGGGCCTCCATGGTCCTGTTTATCCACTGCATCCCATGGATATGGCAGGCTGTGGTGTACTGGATGTTCTGGTACCTCTCTATCGTAGCCAGCATTGATTTGTTCTGGCTAGTTTTGCTGCATTAGCTTTTCTGTGGATTTGGATCAGACGGGACAGCCTTTGGTCCCCGCAGGCATGGGTGAGCCTTGGGTGTCTTTGGTGATCCTGTCACAAATGTTAATAGGACCAAATAACAAACTAATAAAATGTCTCAACTGATTGATTTGACCAATCCAAAAATTTATTTGACTTGTGTGTCGTTGTTGTTTTTTTAGTTTCACACTCCCAGCTTATACTCACCTGCAATCAGTTCCCATTTATGGTTTGCTGTTTGGAGCAAATGCCCACATGCGAATGCGAGGTTTAATGTCCAGGACATTAATGAATATCCACAATGCACTGCAGTAGGTTAGTGTCCAAACATTGTAACTAGAGAATGCTGAGCAGCCATGGTCTTGTCATATGAGAAGTCTTTGCACATGTCGATACAGCCAAATCAGGGCATGTGTAGATACAGATAGTGAGCTGGTAGATACTCACCAGTCGCTTCGGGACAGTTCCAAAAGCAGAGTGGGCTGGCAGTTTAATGAACTGCTGAAAAATTAATAGAAGTCGCTGCAGGTTATCTGTTCTCCATGAGTTTGCGGCAAGTGAGTGATGATTTCAGCCTGCAGGAAAGAGGTAGAGGCTGGTTGATTGCAGGAGGGAATGCGTGATGATAAGCAGGATGAAACAGATAGAACTCCTCTGTGGTGCACATTGAGCCTGCTGCTTCTCCACCGCTGCTTTAATTGGTTTGACCTCCCCCTCATTATTGCCTGTCTACTTTGGCAAATACAGAATTAATTATAACAATAACCAACACTGCATGCCTGTAAAGTCTCTTCTCAGTACCAGAAGCAGTGACACTCTCAACACTTAAGGGACAATGGTAAACCTTTCTCTAACACAAAGCCATGCTACAATCTCTGTTTGCATCATTAATAAAAAATGCGGAACCCCAAGAATGGATGTTAGCTAAAGTTTAATTTCAGAATACAGTGAATGTTTTATGTTGCAATTTCTTATCTCATAAAGCCCACAAGGCTTGTCTATTCCAATGCAGCTTGACATGAGTGAAAAAACAAACCAAACTCATATTCATATTATATATTTATCATACCTTGAAGGAACACTTCAGCCAAAATAAAACGTTTTTCAACCCATACCCAGTGTAGTCCATGAGCCAACACACATTTAGAGTGAATCGTTTGCTTCTTTAGTCTTGCACTCAATATTTGATTTTAGTTTATTTGCAGTAAATTCAGGTCTACCTCACCTCAAACCTGCATTCCAGAAAAAATGTCTACATCTTTATATATTTACTTTAAACAGCACAATAGAATTTCAAAATCACATTTTTAAACACAATAATGATTTGTATTTAAACAGTTGAATTCAAGGTGGAACTATATTATTATCCATATACCACTTTCAAACAACCGAGTCCTTGATGGTCAAATGACACCAAACTGCCAAGAAAAATGATTCTTTTTGTCCACATGAGCAAATCTTAAGTGCTGCTAGTGATTTGAGGGTTTATTTAAACAAAAAACATTTTTAGCTTCAATGTAATTTAACATTCAAACACTGGAAACTACACATGGCTGGACTGAGAGACTACATTTGAGTAAAAATATAATTTCAAATGCTACAGTAAATGTTTTCTTATATTCCAGTCAGCTTATGCATCTCTATTGCGCATAATGGAGTGCATATGCGAGTGCTTGCTTATGCATGGCATGAGCTAATCAGGCTTCACTCCTTTAATCTGAGACAGTTGACATTGCACTTGATTACCTCTCAAAAAAGATGATGAGGTCGAATTCTATTAGCGCCTCTGAAATACTGTGGATAGTGGATGGGAAATATTATCTGCTGCAACATTTGCAGTCTCTTTCCAGTCCCGAACTCCAAGCAAATAATTTCAGACTTTGCTTTGATCTGAGTTACGCCCCTTATTGCTGTTGGTGACCAACAAAAGGAGCGACCACAGGCACACAACAGCAGCAAGGCCAACAGTGTTCAGAGCTCATTCATGCTTGCTTTGTAATGCAAATGTTGGCTGCTGTTACAGTCCACGGTCCAAAGAAGATGCTATGAGACGCTGCACTCGGCGTGGCACACAGCTCACTCCTGGCTTATTTCACATTTACAGCAGCATTGTGTGTTTCTTCTCAGGCGACCTTGTGTTGAAATATACATTCGGTTAAGTTTCATCACAGAGTGTTTTAACAAGCCACAAAGGCCATGCCATCTGGCTTTGGATCCTATTCACTTTACTTGTTGTGAGGCAGTATCTTTTAGTAAAACATCAGAGTTAGTCAATTCTTAAAGAAGGAATTCAGCATGAAATGTATGCATTTCTTTGTTTTTCAGTCTAGACCCAATCTATAAGGCTAATGTGGGGACATTTCTTAAAGCGCAGGGTTCTCAGGCTTTTGTTTTACTACTGACCTGACATTTAGCAAAAAGGTCCTATCCACAAGCAAGCATTACAAGTAATAATCATAATTAGTTATTATAATTAAAGCTGTGGGGGGCCCTATGCTGCTTCAGAGGAGGAGTGCAATTGCAGGCAAAACACATTGACACCATTTCCTGCACTGCAACTTTGCCTTACTGTATGTGTTGACTATTATGGAATAAAACCAAAACTGAGAAGGACCTTAATGTTGGACAAGAAAAGAAGGGGAGAACCTACAGAGAAACTTTCATGTACTGCAGACTTTATATTGCTGTAACACTTAAAGTTGTAGCTTTACTTCTGATATAATATATACTATATACTATATATTATAGTAAACCAATTAAGTCTCTGTGAATGAGCAGGTACAATATAAACAGTAAAGCATTAAATTAAGTTTATTAATAGAAACCTGTGATTTGTCATGTTGCTAGCAATCACCTTTATGCCAATTAAAGCTCTTATGAATCAATTCAACTGCTGAATGTAATACAGTACATTAAGTTTGTATCTTCAATTCAGTATAATTTCAGGAAACTCTAATTCTGTTAACTAACTGGTAAAACAGGTACCGTGCACATTAATGGTTTTTACCACAGGTACTAACAAACTCAGAAGGTTTCTTTTCAAAGAAAACAAATTATTCCTGCTATCAGACGCTTTCTGTTCCACATTTTTTCAAGCTTTTTTATTGCCACTAATTGTACAGAAGAGTAGCATGTACAATCAAGCCCATAAAGACAGCATTGGAGGAGAAGCATAGCCTTGACGGTGGTCTAAACCGCTCCCTTGCAGCTCATTAACTTCTTAACAGCCAACGCTGTAACATAATGAGCATAACGAATGACTAGGACATGTTCAGAGACAGCTTTTATGTGGAACTGTCTTAACGCAAGAAGCACATGTCAGCATTCTCTCGGATGAGTAAACAATCATGATTAAGTGTTATAACTTATGGCTCCATCGTGCAAGACTAAATGATCATGTAATTCCTATTACAGAGAAGTTTTATCGACATACAGGACCAAATGTGGTCATATGTGTTAATTATTGGATTATTATTTTTTTATTTATGGATAATGAAAGTTGGTTAGCATACATATCTCTGGGGTCTGATCTGTGCTACTAAAATGAGAAGGTGATGTTAATAGTTTGGAAAACAATTTTTGTTAAATTCTTTAATTAAACAAACCTGCTTTCAGATTTGGTGGTGCGTACTTTCATAGCACTTCTTAAGCCTAAATGATTTACTGGTGATTCAACCATTACATACAGTAGTTTGAATTATTCCCATTTTTTCTACTATGTTGTCATTTTAAAAGAATTTCAAAGGAAGTATGACATGTGTCATAATATAGTAATACAAGGGGCATTCAAGTCAAACTGGCACTTTACACTGTGCAGAATTACAGAACACAGTTATGAGTAAACCTTTGTCTTTATATAATCCCCTGCTTCACTAATGCACTATCCCATACACTAAATGCACTATCCCAGTATTTACTAGTGGTTTTCTCATTTTACTCAGTATGCTAGAGCCATGAGGAAAGAATTCCATCATAAAATGCTTGCCTCCCGGGAACTCCTTTAAATTTCAAACATGTCTTGGAACAAGGTCAGGGCTGTATGGAGGCTGTGGCAATAACTCCCAGCCAAGTTCCTGTAATATGCAAGTGGTGCTCGTGAATGATTTCGTGTCTCGTCCCCACAGACAGGTTGGTGCAAGTTATCCGATTTTCAAAGATCAGGCTTTTCACTCACTAAATGTTCACATGAACAACAGCAGCCCAGCCAGGATTGTCTTTCACAGATGAACTGCGTTCCTTAAAACAGTTGCACCATTCAAATGTTTTATTGAAGTCTTCTGTAAATGCCAATCAGTTTGATACCTTCATTCATGAGAAATTTCATTACCAGTTTGACTTAAATGCCCCTCATATAAATATGAAAAATTGTAAGTATGTTAAGGATATTAGCAAAAATGCATTTAGGAATTTATTTGTCACATTCTTACCTTGCTTATACTGTAGTTTATGAAAAGCTCCTTGTGGCTACCTGACCTTGAAATTAAACATTTTGTTCTGATGAATCAGCCAGCCAACAAAGAAAAAACATTAACCAGTTTAATCCCCGTTTTTTCCCAGACATGAAAATATCCAAATCATGCATCATTAGTAACCCTTTAAAATGATCATTATTTTTTAACAATGTGCTTTATTGTCAGTCACAACTGTAACCAGCGGGAAATGTGAATATTGAGTGTTTTATAAAGGATTAACATATTTTTCCTAAGAAGTCTTCAATTTTGTTTTATACTGTATGCTGTATTCAATCCAATTGTGGACTGCCAGTGACAGTTATAAATGTATTAATTACTGATTAATACATTTATAACTGTCACTGGCAGTCCACAATCCTGCTATTAGAATGCACTAATTACGTTCTAATATGACTATTTTAAACCCTTTATACAACACAATTCAGAATACTAAAAGCAAAGACAAGAAAAATCAATGTATTTTAACATCACTTCATTTACTCTTATCTCATTTTCTATTGTCTGATATATCTTGAAGCATTCAATGTGCAGTCGTGCTTTGCATTTCCCACATGCATAGGTAGTGCATTTCTCAAAACGATGATATCTCTGGAACTGGTTCCTTATGTTGATTGGCTAATGGGAAGCTTTGTTATTATTTCTTGCCTGATCTTTAACATTAGCAGCCAGTAGAGATCTCCTTTCATAGCTGTATTACAATTTCATAGTGTAAAATAAATGGCTGTTCATGAGTAAATTGTTGAAAGACATTGCAAAGATGCATAACCATCAGTTGTTAGACCTGACTGAGATATGGTATCTCGTTGAGGTATACCAGTATGCATTTACAGATTTGTACCATTTCGTACAGAATGTTTGGTTCAGTGCGCTGAGTGAATACAGTTGAGCTTTAAGTAGTACTTTGGGATTCTCTCAATTAATTGGTCTACTTACACATATTACAAAAACATCATTTGTTTTAACATAGTTCTATAAATGTTTTAGTCAAGATTTAATGTGCTAATATGCTAAACATGCTTTTTAAATTTTGAAATGAAAACATCCACAATACCATTGCTCCATGTCCAATCTTTATCTTTAAATATTTTAAAATAATTAAGAATGGCATGTCACAATTATCTACTCATAATTGATCATTGATCAATTAATCATTCTTTAAGGAAAGTTTTGTGTAAAGTCCAGTTCCCATTTTTATGATTTTGGTATGTATTGCAACAAGTTCCTAAGATTGATGAGCTATGCGAAGTCTTATGGTAAGGTTGTGGTTTACTTGGGTGTGTGACCCCTGATTCAAGGGTTGATAGCAGAGGATACAGTTTTTTAAACATCTTCAAAGTATATGTGGTGGAATGACAGCTTTTTGACCCTCATAGTACACCATAGAGCTATTTGTCAGTAACCGCTGTTATGTGTTGCCTTGCCATATTAAATCATGTGCATTTCTGTGCCTTTATGTAGCACCCCTTGGGGCTATAGCAGAGCTAATTAAGTCACGGCATGTCAGTTCCACACCAAACCATAATTTTGAAATTCATATCAAAAATGTGAAAAGATTTTAAAAGTTTTGTAATAGATTTTCCTTTTACTCATCTGCAGTGGTGATGTCTATCGCCTGTAAAGTACAAAGCACATTCATACTACAGCTGATTTGCATTAGGAACACCCACAAACTCCATAAATGGAAAAGCTCACAACGAGCTAAAAGCACAAGATAAAAAGAAACCAGCAGAGCAAATAATTCTCAGAGACAAAAGTGGAAATTATTTCATCTAAAAAATATATATATATTTAGCAAGAGGGTATGTGTCATAAAAACCTGGATGGCCAATGAAGGGATTTAGGACACTAGGGTTAGTTTATGGCTTAGTGCATGTTTAGACATACCAGATCAGACACTCATTTCTATTTAAAATGTGCCAGTAGGAAAAATTCCAAGCTCTGACAAAACTTGTTTTGTTGACTGAATTAGTGTTGGCATTCAAAGAAGATGCTAGGCAAACCAACTTCTAAGCCAGCTTTCATCCCCCTCCCACAAAAAAGAAAATACCGACATCTAAACAGCTATTCCCTACTAAGCTCAGCATCTGCTACGTCTTCCAGTAGTCTAATGAGAGCTGAACCACTGCAGGATGTTGGCTTATCGATAGCATATGCACAGACCTGCCTGTGTTGGCTTGCTTTCTTTAATCATTTTTTATAATTTAATATTTGTGTAATTTAATTAATGCAATTGATATGAAACAACTCTTTTTTTTTTATTAAATTCAATTGTATAATTGAAATGCATACCCTGTAGATGAATTAAACGTGACAGTGAAATCCATATATAAAATCACATTAACTCATTGCCAATTCTATAATTTGAAGCTGATCAATTGAGGTTCACTTTAGTGAGTCTCCTTACATACATACAGTAGAATTACACAAAGCCCTCCTGTCCTCAAAGTTTTTGAGGCTCCCATAATGCCATTTTTGTTTTGTGTGTAAAAGCTTATATGGATTAAAAAACAAGGCTCGATGCTCTGGAATGTCCACTAAACAAGATCATAACAGTTTCTGTCGCGTTTCCAAAATCTGCACAAGTGAAGCAGTCCTTGTGGATGGATATTACTATGTAAATTCTAACATATTAGAATGTGCACATTAATAAAAAACCTGTGATTTGCAGCTGCTTTAGTGTCAGAACAAAAAACACAGTGCATGAAATATATGGGAATCTAAACACTAGATGCCATAAACACATCATACAGTGCTGCAGTAGTAATAAATGTGGTCTTTTTCCACCAGATGTGTATATATATTCTCTCCCAAGAACAGACAACACACACAGACATGGTTTCTGGCTATAAACACTACAACCAACAATATTCATCCCATATTCAGCAGTGAGCTATAATTCAACCCGAACCTTATTATAATAATATGGCACTCTGGCGTTGGCAACGTTCCATCTGCTACCGAGCAGAAGAGAGAAAATCTCACTGACGTGATCATCAGGGCCTGTAAATAGAGTAGCAGAGCAAATCACTCCTCTAATGTGAAGGAAATAAATCTATGTACAAATAAATTTGCATTTATTTGCCTTTTTTATTTAATAAGATCACACTGAGCACATGCATTGCATACTGTACTACTGTAAGAGTGTATATTACATCAGACTTCTTTGACATTAGAGATGTGAGGAATAAAGTACTTTGTGTTGTGAAGGTATGGAAAAAAACAATCCATGATTATTGGTGAGAAGAGTTATTGCTATCACTGTTAATTATATCTATAAAAGAACATTCTAAAGTAATGTAAAATGTCTTTAGCTTTTTGACAATGTCTATTTTTAAAAGTGCTAAAGAAATACAATTTATTTGAATTAATATTGAATAATGATATTCTTTTTTGTATACATTTTGTTTATTTATATATAGTGGGGCAAAAAAGTATTTAGTCAGCCACCAATTGTGCAAGTTCTCCCACTTAAAAAGATGAGAGAGGCCTGTAAT
>JAOVVB010000020.1:18589907-18607706 GCA_028570985.1 Heterobranchus longifilis | reverse complement strand
CGCAGATCATTTTATCAACTTGCGATATTCATTTTGTGAGTATATTAACATGTGATTTCTCAACATTTCAAAAATTTGATTTGAGGGGGCAAGACATTTATTTGAGGGGTCGCTGCACCCTCTTGCCCCTGCGTAGAGCCGGCCTCGCACTGTTGAGTCATTGGACCCAACTCTTAACCCCTAAATATCTTTGTTTGAATCCTGATGAATTGTAAGTTAATTTTGATTGATTTTAAGAGCAATAACCACACCACACTTATATTATTATTATTTTTTTAATTTTGTAACTTTTCCCCAAAGTTGACAATATTATACAACGATTGAATTACTCATACTCTATACCACTTATCCTTTACTGGGTCACGGAAATCCTAGAGCCTCTTCCAGAGCGGATTGGCCTTGGGTTCTTCACTTGCATGGCCCCATGTGTGGCTGGCTGTGGTGCACTGGGTGTCCTGGTGCCTTTCTCTTGTGACCAGCATTTACTTATTCAGCGAGTTGTGCTACAGTACATTGGCTTTTCTGTGAAATCAGGCCAGACAGGTTGGCTGGGTGAGTCTTGCATGCCCATGATCATGTCACCAGTTTAATGTTATACTGTATAATTAATAAGCACTGATAATCTGTTGATGTAATGTGATGTTAATGTTGTGGCTGATCAGTGTACATATAAATGCATATAAATACTGTAGTACTGTACTGTATGTACTTTAAGGGTTAACTTTGCTGTCCCCTTTAAGATCACCAAACAGTGTAACCATAATTAGATTTGTGTGACTACATTATTTAGCACTCTATTAAGCTGCAGTCACTTTACATAGAAACCAAATCAATAAACATAATTCTGACCTCCTGACAGAGAAAACGGTTCACATTGACCTATGACTGGAAATAACACACCAGAGTTTTGGGAGTTTTCAGCCGGTCTGTATTTCTTCAACCATCTTTGAACGTGAGGCAAATGACTCCATAAGCATGTTGTTTAGATTTTATAATTTTAGAATTAGATTTTAGTTTTTGGCACAAATTTGAGTTACCGTTATGACATCAAAGTTGATTATCCTCTTATAACAGCACATCCCACAGTTATTTATGCCAGCGATTATAATTAGTACGAAATTAAAGCCCTAATTATTAACATTACTTTAAAAAGGCACAAAAACATTGATATATAATGTGGTTCTTTACTGAGAATTTCTCACTATTTAGCTTAAGTGTGAACATTTTATTTGAGGCTATGTAATTATTAATTTCATCCTGTACCACCAAAACCTCTGACAAAAAGCAGCGGATGGTCAGATTTATCAGTCAATATCAAAATAAATGATTAAGGGCTGGAAATAATCAACATTACTGATTTAAAAAAAAAATTTGAAATTCTAACCCCATATCTATTATTTTACATTAGATTATTTTAGACATATAGGAAATAAAAGCCTGTACTCAATGCTTTAATATTTTAGAGAATTACATGAATATTTCCAGAGTATCAGCAAATTGCAGCATAATTGAATTTTTATTACAAATTGTAAGATCTAACTGATATCGTCTAAAATAAACATCATCATACTGGACAGCCCAGTTAGATCGCTCTAAATCCAGGATGTTCCCTGCAGCAAAAACAACCAGCCATATTTCACTGTCTTATTATGTTTTCAATTACAAAGGATTAGTAGGTGTTCTTAGACTGGTCATGCAGCATCGGCATGATCACAAATCAGGAGTTTATCAAGCTACAGACAGTCAAACCAAGAGCTAGCCTAACAAATGACATTTTAAGATGAGTCTTTAGGGACGGCTGTAATCTGACTATGACCTTCATCATAACCTTAACATTTCCTTTTGAATCTCATCCTGCCTCAGGCTGCTGATCCTTGCTACACTTTTAACCACGTATGTATGTATGGATGCATGTGCCTTGATTTCTGTCAGCTCATAGTCAACACAGTCCTTGACCTGTAACATCATTACGGGCACTTAACTTGTGTACTGAATATGGATTTGTTTGCATATGTAAAAGAAACCTGCACCTCTGACACACCTTGTCAACATTTAGCAGAAAACAAGGCTGAATAATGAATACCTGACTACATTTAATATGTTCCATAAAATGTTGCAATCATATACACTCCCAATACACTTAAAGGGACATGCATGTATTGTGCTATATGTTTGATGCCTTTTTAATATTATATATATATATTTTTAAGAGTAACACATGGAGATGATAACAGGAAAAGGGAAGATACTGTAATAACATGAATGAAAAAGCTTTAGGTCCTACTTTAGGTATTCTCATGCTCCTGTCACAGATGCAAATATTAGTACAGTGAAACCTCGAATTGCGAGTAACGCGGTTTGCGAGTGCTCCACAAGACGAGCAAAGATTTTTAATAAATTTCGACTTGGAAAACGAACAAGTCTTGATTTACAAGTACCAAGTATCATTTATCACGCATGTGCTTCTTGTTTTGACGTCGAGCGTCACGTGATCACAACTGAGCCAGCGGTTTTTCTCTCCCTTGTGCTGCGGAATTGTGTGTAATCATCTTCCCTGCTGGATCCTAGTGCACATCTCTTACTGGTATAATCAACATCCATGCGCACATGTACTGTTTACTATAACACTGTGACCACGTGTGTGTGTAAAACATATTTTATTTTGTGTCTGTATGCGTGTGTACAGCGCGCGAGTAAAGCAAAAAATAGCAAGTCTCATTAGAGAGGTTAAAAATCCATTTTCTCTCTCTGCTCAAGGCTCAGCCTGCTCTTTGTGTCTGTGCGCACACATCATTGTACACCGTGCCCCACACACACACACACACACACACACACACACACACAAAGCCTTCCTTTCGCCTTCACAGACACACACACACTCTTTCTCTCTGCTCTACACAGAAACACTGCTCTGTCGCGATTCTTTTCAAAGGTAAAGTGCAGGTTAATTTGTTTTATTTTTACTTTAAAGCAGTAATTCCTTTAGTGTGTCACTCAATCGAGTGTCATTAGAGACATTTCATGTTTATTTTTCCGATAAAACAGTGTTTCCGTTGTGTGCACGCGTGTGTGTGAAAAAAGTGGAGGACGGGTAACTGTGTAAGACAAGAAGGGGGAGAGGGGACCTTACTAGGGTTAGCTTACATACACAGCGCCTGTATTTTTACTTTATATTTTGTGTTAATTATTTTTATGTATTCATTTTTTGGGGCTGTGGAACGAATAATTTGATTTTCCATTATTTCTTATGGGAAAATTCAATTTGGTTTATGAGTGTGTTTTGGAATACGAGCCCACTTCCGGAACAAATTATGCTAGTAATTTAAGGTTCCACTGTATATGATGAAATTGTACAAAAAAAAAAAACAGAATATGAATAAATACATTTTCAATTGATATCCATCTATATAAATTAAAAAAAATATTTTATCTGTACATTGCTCAGGACTCCAAAATCTGTCTCAAAAAAGTCAGGATAAAATTTAATGGATTTTTAATGAAGTTATAAGCAGATTATGTCATAGCATCCTTGAGGTGGCTGTGGCTATACATGTCACTCAACAGAACCAATGAACGCACAAGTTTATATGTTAAGGCAAAGTATGCAGAAGACACAGAAATGACCGTAATGCACCTACAGCCCGCCACAATCCTCAAGAAACAGAAACAAAAGCATGATGCAGCATAGCTTACTCCAAAAAAAGGAGAGTAGACTATGAAAACAGAACATTCAAAGATGAATGGACAGATCAATGTATGTTCAGTGTTCCTGCAGAAAGTTTTAAACCAGTTTGTCTTTTATGTTCCAAAACCGTGGAGCAAATATGTGAAGCGCCACCATGAGATAAAACATGAGATGTTAGAGGAAACATATCCGCAACAGTCTGAGGTGAGGGCGTGTAAAATACCCGAACTGAGAGCCCAGTGTTATGCGCAAAAATTTATTGCATTTCAATACACAATGTGATGTGAAAAAAAGGTTTCTAGATTTGCTAGAGAGCATAAAGATCTTTGCAGTAATGGAGACAGATCATGTGGCCTGATGACACCAGATTCAAGGTAAGAAGGGAACACCTGAAGCAATGCACATCATGCCTAGTACAAACTTCTGATCCGGGGTTGCTGCAGTTGGTCTGGTCTAGGCTCAGTAACATAATATGGTAATAAAAATAAGACAACTGACTTTCTGAATGTACTGCATGATTTTTTCTTCCCTGACGGCAAGGCCATATTCCAGGGTAATAAAAGAGTGGTTCTGGTGGCATGAGGAATCATTTTTACATATGAAGTGATGACATGTATCTAAGTAGTTTAACAAATATAAATATAAATTTCAGGAAATTCAAACTGATCCCACAACGTATTGGCTCATGTTCATGTTATAATCTTAATCCACCATATAATCCCATTGCATTGTTATAATCTCAATGCACACGGTAATCAAAGATAAAGGTGGTTTAACTGAATAATAAAGCGTTTGACTTTTTGGGTCAGGCAATGTGTGTTATATGTTGTGGAATATCCATGTAACAAATCAGCAGCTACAGTTATGTTAAAAACATACTGTAATTGATACCATCTGATCATAGTAGGTCTCTGTATTAGGCAACTACAACCTCAGATAAATAACAACATATACCGTAACTTTTTTCACCATTTGTTTAATATTTTTATCAAAAAGAAAAAAATGGCCAATACAAAGTAGGGAGTATTCCAAGCTTAATAGCTTGTAGATCCACCTTTAGCTGCATTAACTTGCAAAAATTTGTTTCCTATATGACTTTATCAGTCTGTAACCTCTTTTGTGGGGGAATTTGGGCTTATTCCTCTTTACAGCATTGCTTTAGTTTATTGAGGTTTTTTGGCATTCACTTATGCACAGCTCTCTTGCGGTCCCACCACAGCATTTCAATTGGGTTGAGATCTGTGGACTTTGAATTTTCCTGCTTTTATAAATGTTAAATAAATGTCTGTTTACAAAAAAATCCTCACCTTATCACCAATTATAAAATTAGTCTTTGTTACATAACGTCTACTTTATCAGGCTGTAATGCATCTGCAATAAAAGTCTCCGTATAAACTACTACAGAAAAGATAATAATTACAATGAGTGCATTACTGTCAGAGGTGCTGTGATTGGAAATCAACCAAAACGGAGATTAAAGAATTCAGCTGTGCTGTGATATAATGAGACATGAAACATACTATGTTTTTCCCTTTCCTAAAATAGGATGAGATGTTTTTATTTTCTGTTTTGTAATTTTTCCAAAGATGATCAGGCAAAGCTTTCTTTCTGGTTGTTTGAATATTGTATAGGCTCACACACACACACACACACACACTCCCTCCTCTACCTTCTTGTCATTGATGCTCCCTAAGGCACTGCCAAGGTGGTTTCTGGGTGATTAATGTGACTTACTTATATCCAAGCGTAAACACATTAAAACAAAGTAACAGCATGCCTAAAGGTCCTCTGGGTGTCCACTGTGCAAAGAGTAGGAACTAATTAGAGCTTTTCATAGCATGCTGTTTGTATTGTACTGCCATAATGTGTCAGGCCATGAGCTGTACGATACCACTGGGAGAATCGAGCATCCTCTGAGGCTATATAACTACAACTAACAGGCAAGATATGTAAGCTAATATAACAGAACAAATCACACAAACACACAAAGCACTTCCTTCAAGTTAAGCTAATATACAGTACATTGGTCTTCCATCAGAGATGACAAGTTGTTTAACAAATATAGATATAAATATCAGAAGATGAAAACTGATCTTGCCATTTCAATACTCCTAAACGAGACTACACGTGAAAATGTGTTCTGTTTAGGATTTGTATATTTTATACATTCTCACTCATTCTTCCAACTCTTTTCTTACTCCTCCTTTTCAAACCTTTTTCCACTGTGAAGATTTTAACAAATTGCTCCAAGATCCTTTGCAATTAGTAATTATTCAACAGGAAAGTACATATTTCAGAATAGACCTGGGGTGGGCAACCCTATTCCACGAAACCAATTCAGTTTTTCTTCCCCCATTCTACCCTCACCGAAAGCTGTGTTCCTCCGTTTGCAAGGAAATGTCGGTGAAGGGACCTTCCCTCAACAAAATTCCACCATTCGGAACACCCTGCAAAGTCACCAGCGAAGACGTCACTTTCTCCCTGCGTTACCGTGGTAACATAAGCACCTCAGATACCTGTCGGTGCTACGATAATAATTTTCATTATTCATTTATTTACAAGGTATATACATTTCAATAGTATGTTTAATAATGGTATTTTTTAATAAATATTCAATATTTAATGTCTGTAGTGTGAAATTTCCACAGCAGCGACAGGTATCCGAGATACCTATGTCACCATGGTAACGCATGGAGGAAGTGACATCTGCACTGGTGACTTCGCAGGGTGTTCCGAATGGTGGAGTTTTGTCAGGGGAAGTTCCCTTCAGTGACATTCCCTGCAAATGGAGCAGGGAGTAGGGAGCACCCTGTGAAGTACACTTTGGAATCGAACACAGCCATTTACCTGGGCAACCTTACAGGACTGAACACCCTATGAAGTATACTTTGCATGGTACTTCAGGCTGATTGGAACGCACCTTAAGTTGGTATCTTCCAGGTAAATTCCTGATTGACTGAACACACCTGATCCAGGCAATCAGCAGTGAGTAGTGCAGGGATAATTGAAAAACAAGCAGGGCTGTAACTCCTAAGGACCAGGGTTGGCCATTTTTTTCACAGTCAAAATGAGAAATTTTCCATTCAAACAAAGTGATGAAAATGGCAGTGCAAGACTAATAGGGCAGGTTAAGTTTCAGAGAGAGGAGACATGACACTACAGAAACATTAGTAGCCTTGGTAATGATTGATTTGAAAAATGGTTATTCAAGAAACACATTTGTGGTTCTCTCACTGAAAATATCAGAGATATTTGGCTATGGTCATATTATAAGCTTTATTGCACCACTGCAATTTTTTTTTGCTTAGATCAGATCTGTTTATCATGATGGATCACATTAATGTATGTGCAGCAAGCGATCCATATGTGCCATAACTGTCCCTGAAATACCCATATGCACACTGATATCAGTTTTGCATGGTTAGACAACAATCTTTTTAGGCCAGTTAAGTCAGTTTTACAAATTTGATTGTCCAGTTGAGGTACATATCAGGTTACAGTTTTTAAATTGCCCTTTTTTATGTCCTAATTTGAACTTTTAATTTTTGAAAATGATATTAAGAAATAGGTATTTAATTTAGAAATGTTACAAATTGCTTTATTCTTTGGCACAACTTTAATGTAACCTCAAATTTGTAGCACTCATTTAAAACAGTTTATGTTTTAATACTAGCATGGACTATGGACTATGTGTGTGTGTGTGTGTAACAGCTTCATTCAGAATTACGTTAGTATGTGTGAGCAAGCACATAAAACCATAAAAGTTTAGCTTTCCTTTTCCACTGTAGTTAATATTCTGTATTCGTTTGTTTGGGTCTCAGGCAATAATTGTGATTAAACTGTAATGAAACTTAAACTCCAGGTAGCAAAACAAACAAATAAATTGCGCTGGAGGTTGCATATGTACTGTACTTGCACAAGCTTTCGATTAAATTTCATCACATTTTATTAAAACCAATGCATAAGAAAACATTCTCAACATGGTTCCAGAGAAATGCCTGACATCATGAAGCTGCTTCTAGTGATTCTGCATCAAACAAGACTCCAGAGCTGTAGTGGAGTATCGCTGAGCTGACAGTGTGCTCTAAACCCTGTGGGGTAGTAAGCACCAAGAGCCCCAAGCTGCTGCATTAATAATGACCGTGCGCCCTACTCATTGGCCTTCCCTTCCACCAGAGACCTGACACACACCGTGTCTCGATAGCCCTGCTGCCCTGATTGATTTACCACCCATTATTTATATATAAGTGTTAAGACTTTGATATGGCCTGTAGCTTTCTACCAAAGGTGCTCACATTGATAACAAGAAAGTCCCTGCAGGCAGAAAGAAAAACCATGTAAACACTGCTGTTGTTAGACAAGGCATTTTTCCAGCTATTTGGTTTTCTCATGTGCACCAAGGAGACAGTATTACCAATTTTTTTTTTTTTAGGGTAGCATAGTTGAGACATGCTCCAAAAATATCTAGAAGTCACCTGATAAAGTCAAACTGAACTTAAACAGTATATTCACTTACTACTTTAAGGAGAAAATTGACTATAAAGAAAAAACACAGCAGCACAAATGTACTACAGGGCGTCACAAAGGTCTCCATACACTGGTGAAATTAATATGTAAATTTATTTACAGAAACAATTTTAAGTTTGATAGTGTCTACATAATTTCCATTCCCTACAAACGCACACAAAGTCATCTCTACTACTCATGGCGAACTCATGTTAACGTATGTGTTAAATGATTTTTGTGCTGTCTCTTTTCCTGTACCACCTACTGCCCACAGGAAGAACAAAAAGTGTGTGGGCAGGACAAATAATGTTGATCGGCAACAATGGTGATTAGTGATCATTAGATTAACATAACTTATATGTTGGTGATAATGGTCATTGCGAACACTGGAGGTCAGTAATAGGTCATTAGTATAAATGCTGATCAGTCATTGGTCACTAAGAATCATGGTGATCAGTGGGCTTTTGGAACAATTGGGATCAGTGATTGGTCATTGGGTGCAACAATGATTGGGATCAGAGATTTCTACTGGCTCTCACTACAGAGGATGTGAATTCACTGTTCGGTTTTAGGTAAAAGTGACAGATAGAAGGTGTACGTTTCACATCCTCTTTCATGTCACATTCCCTATACACAATATGTTCATATTTGATATGACCTGTGTTTTACAGTACCTGGAAGAGATAGCATAGTTAGTATAGCATGGTTTTTCAGATGTCTCTTGTAATACTTTATCAATTATTTATCATAACTTTATTATTATAAAGCAGTGGCAGTGGTGGCTCGGGGGCTAAAGTACTAAGTTAATGATCGAAAGATCAGCGGTTCGATCCCCAGCTCCACCAGGTTGCCACTGTTGGGCCCTTGAGCAAGGCCCTTAATCCTATCTGCTCCAGGGGCGTTGTATCAGGCTGACACCAGTTACGCTAGGATATGCGAAGAAAAGATTTCACCCTGCTGTATATGTGACAAATAAACGCTTAACTTAACTTAATTATATTAAACGTGTAAAATCCATGGCTAAACCATAAATGTTCACACCTCAGCCACAAATGCCCTACAGAGCACATTGTGTTGCAATTTCCTTTGGCACCAATAAAGTAAGTAAATAAGTAAGTATCTATCTATCTATCTATCTATCTTTAACAACTATAAAATTGATTTGAGCCTTGTAGGAATTAAGAAGTAGTGATTTCCTGATTAATAAATTATGACTCAAATGCAGAAGGACGACCCTCCTGAACCACACAAAAAGAGATGCAGGAGATCAAGGATTTTATTTTTCTATCAGGTCTCAATGGCAAACGAATATCAGAATTCAAGGCTAGCCCTGTTAGCCTGAGTGCTAACCCTAGAGCACAAATCAATAAGCTGGCTGTGGCTCTTTAATACTTGAACCGCACTGCCACAAGGGCTAACCTTGAGCCAATTCACAGAAGAAAGAGAATGAGAGAGAAGGTCTTCTGTGCTTTCTCTTTGGGTTATAAACAGACCCTAATCAAAACAGACTAGAGAGTGCATGCCCAACCAACTCTTGTTTCGATTTTAATCAACTTTAGAAGGGATGTCTGAAAGCATGTGTGTGTGTGGACTGAGCATATGAGCTAAAAATTCCTCCAGCCCCTATTTTTTACTGGTCTTAGACTAAAGTAAGTAAGGAATAAAGCGGCTGTGGTCATACTGTTTTGGGAAAAGAATCAATGATGGGCTGGTGTGATGGGCTGGATTTACTGTTATCATGCCAAAGTTGATTATTTTTCCCACAATAGAATGTCTTGATGGGTTAAGGCCTCTCTATAAGAGAACTTTCTTAAAATGAAGTAGAACAAACATAAACTTATGTCATGCCTCAGAAAAATTGCAAGTCGTCTACAGTGAAATATTTTATTTATGATGGAGTAGAACTCCACCAAACATTACAAAAATCGAGAATCCCTGGAATTATACATATGACTCATATGACTCATAATCCTTTAAACCCTGCATTTTTTATTTACTCAGTTTATCTTTGTGTAATATTAAAATTTATTTGATGAATTATTTAAGAATTATTTAAATATGCAAAAAAAAACATTTTTCACAGCACTGTAGCTTAACTAGATTCATAGTTAGATACTATGTAGACTATTCTAAAATCATAGAAGATTTAATTTGTGTTTGAGGGAAATTACTATATACACAGTATAAATAATATGTATCTCTTGATCTAGTTTAGTACACGCATAGGGAAGACTGGAGACTTTGACTCAACAGTTGTCAAGAAGACGATTATTAACACCTCCATAAGAATAAGTCACTTAAGGTGCTGTACTAAAGTTTGGAATGAAAGGTGCACAAGCAACAGGGATGACTGCAGCCTTAAGAAGATTGTCAAGCAAAATCGATTAAAGAACTTGAGAGAGCTTTACAAAGAATGAGGCTGGAGTCAATGCATCAAGAGCCACCACTTACAGACATCTTCAGGAAATGGGCTAGAATAAGAGACACTGTCAGAAGCATCTTACCTGGGATAAGGAGAAAAAGCACTGCTCAGTAGTCCGCTTTTCAGATTAAAATAAATTTTGCATTAGGAAATCAAGTTCCCAGAGTCAGGGATGATTTGGGGTGCCATGTCATCTGCTTGCATTGGTCCACTGTGTTTTATCAAGTCCAAAGTCAATGCAGTCGTTTGTCAGGAGACATTAGAGCACTTCATGCTTCTGTCTGCTGACAAGCTTTATGGAGATGCCGATTTTCCTCAGGACTTACATGTAGCACCTACATGCAGTGCCAAAACTACCAGTAACTGGTTTATGATTCACATCGCCACTTTCACTACCTACACAAGCTGCAAAGCTAACACAAGGTTGAATCCCAAATCCCTCTCTAACCCTTGATCAAGGGCCATACTTGGTATGTGGAAGGGATTCTACACCCTACATACTGTATATCACCTTAGCTTTCTATTTTATGTTATTTGGGATTCAACCCCAGAACAGTTACAGTAGTTACCTAAGGCTATTCTAAAGCGGAATAAGGAGGACATCAAAAATTGACAAGTTTTATAGGACTGTCCAAGACTTCTATGTTCTCCTCAACTTTTGGCCACTCCTCATGTTTTTATTACATATGACCAACAAGAATCTAAAACTACTTTCAGCCCTTGTGAGCACTAAAAGATTTTAAATCAGGGCAACATTAGAAGATTCTATTAATAATATTTGATAAATATAGAAATAATATGTAGAAATATAAAAATGATAATAATAATTTCAGAAATTAATGCAAATAAACAAGCAGAACGTAATACTTACAGTTAATTTACAGTCCTTTCTCATTCCATATATAAAATCACAAGATTTACTTATGAGTAAGATGCTTTTGGATTCGGCTACTAAGTTAGCATTATAATGCAGGTTCTGAGCGATTTTAAGTGGTGCCAATCATGTTTATTATTGTTTCAGTGATTGGCGGAGGTTCAGTCCCTTTGAGAGATCCCCGGATCATCATCTGAAGTTGGCTAGAGGCAAGAAAAACAAAGGGCTCATTGTCTAATAAATGTTGAGATTTTTTTTTTCTCTGAGCCAATCCCACCCACCTACACTCTCTTCACCCTCATAGATGCATGGCTTCCAGGCATGGCTCAAAATGACATGTTAAAAGCCTGTGGTCCAGTTTATCTTTCATTCCAATAAACCACAATACTTAAATTTAAGATTGGGGTCCCAGAGGTGCACTGGCATCACTGAGATTTTCATGCAGACTGCTCTATCGCTGAAAGCAATTTAAGTTAAATGAATAACCAGCGCAATACTGCAATGAGATATTTGATCATTTGACTCACTAAAAATACTGAATACTACATAGACTCACTCACTCATTCTTTATAGTACTTATCCTGTACAGGGTTGCAGGAGGCCTGAAGCCTATCCCAGAGGGACATGGCACACTAAGCTGGGTACACCGTGGACAGGGTCAGTCCATCACAGGGCACACATGCAGTGGGCAATTCAGGATCACCAGATAGCCTAATGGATGAAAACCAGAGCACCCGGAGAACACTCCTGGGGTGAACATGCTTGATCGCAGACGTGCTAGGCCACAGTGCTAACCACTATGCCACCAATAACCCGTCTTGAATGTTACAGGCTAATGATATAGTCTATTATATAGTTATATTATATAGAATATTTCATTGCCGCATTTTAGACGTGGAAGGGGAGTCAGGCTTCCTGTTTACACATAAAGCAATTGTCAGTCCTAGACATCTAGCTAGATCAATAGTTACTGATCCAGAGTGTTTCACAATCCTTACATGGCAGTTTAAAAAAGTTGTTAATTCCTGAATTTTCAGGAAAAGCTCAGTAAAAGCATAGGCAAAGCTGTATATGTACACCTCCATATACACATACATATACTTTTCAAAAGCATCAAAGCCTATTCACTTCATACTATTTCATAAAGTATTTTATCTCTCTCCAAGGAATCAAAAGTGTATACATTCTTGCTGTAAATCAATCAGCAATTTCTTCATGGCCTTTTGAGTCTCGGTGAATCAAACGCAGTGGAAAGCCCATAATGTACATTATTCATGAGATATCTCAAATCGCATCTCAGCAAGAGCGCGACAGGGAGAAAGTAACAATGAAGCATTGAGGGAGACTGAGGGGAGGAAAAGAGGCACATAGTTGAATTAAAGGAAACGCAAGGCTTATAGCTACAGATGCATTCTTGATGTATTTCGACTTTATCCATCTGGATTTACTCCGTCAGCTGTGATGATCTCATGCCTGTGTATATTACACCGAGTGAAGGAAGAACACTTAAGCCTAACGTTTACAATCACCTCTGCCGTAACCCAGCTGCATGGTTTTGGCCCAATCCACTAACACACCACCAGACTCTCTTCAAACACAGTCACCTCGTACTCAGCCAAAAACTCTCCTGGCTCATGATTGAGAGAAATCATCGAGTTCCTGGCAGACAGAAGTCTCGCTGTGCTGTTTTAATTTACAAATCTAAAGATGAACTTCACTTTTTTGGCATGTGTCTGTAAAAATGTCTGAGCTGCAGCCAAAGATGAGGGAGAGCAAGAATTTCTTCCTGTTTGATGGACAGCTTTGTTTGAGGGAGCACAGCTGAGAAGTGGCTCTTTACAGCAGATTTGACTGCTTTAGGAAAAGTTACTGTCCCCAGCTCAGGGCTAATTTTATTACCATAAAAGGACATCCCAAGGTGTCTGACTCCTCTTATACCAGAGCAATTTGTAAACTATTATAATTTACTTGGATTACAGTTACATTTAATGTTCATCATTATATGAAAATTAGTTCCGACTGAGTAATCTGATTGGATGAGAGGCATTCCATGAGTGGTGATTTACAGCATAAAAGCACTAGGATGTTTAACTAAATCTATCACTCCATGTCACAAATGTTATTTACACTGTCAGTCACCCGCATTGGTGAAACTAGGTCGGTATGGTCTGCAGTACTGGGAAGAGGAGAGAGCAACTACCTGCCAAAATCCACAATCAAAACCATTCAAGGAAGCATTTTCAGCAAGCAAACATATCTGAAAGGCAAGTCATCTTAAACAGCACTTTGTCTCCTTAGTAACTGATTCCGAGTTGTTCCAAACTGCGTCTGGAATGTCTTTGTTTTTCTGCATAAGGCTGAATCCCAAATCGCTCTCAAAACCCTGATATAGGGCGTTACTTAATGTGTGAAGCAAGGGATTTTGCACCCTTCTGTATTAGCTAGTGTATTAGCTTTCTAATTTCACTCTGGAATCCAAAAGCTAGCTGACATTCTAAAATGGAATAAGTGGAAATGTTACGTAATCTCATACGTTTCACAGAACCACCAAAATCATAATTTGAACTACCATTATCATAAGGTCCACCAGATCCATGGTTTATTCTCCTTAGCAAAGTACCAGTAAGAATTTTAAACTACTTTCACTCCTTTTAATCACACTGTAAGTGGCTAACTGTTGGACACCGGCTCTGCCAGTCGCAGACGGAAACAAGAAATCTGTTCATAATAAACCACATTAGTAGAAATGTTGCGTAAAAAGCAATATCACACTTGAGGTTGTGCTGTTGTACTGAATATCAGCTTGGCTGTGACAGCTATGGCACACCATTTCACTTCTATGACCACATCACAGCTGCGCCGATATTCAATGCAACAGCATCCATCCCATGTGATATTGGTTAATTATGCTTAACATTTATTTTAATCACTGGCAAATTGCTAGACAATACTATTTACATGTAAATATGTAATGCATTTGAAAGGGTGTGGAAGGTGCATTACTTTCATATAAGAACAATCTAGATTTTGTTATTCTGTACTTAATCACACCTGCGATAAAATAAGTGTAGACTTCAGCACTGCAGTTCTCTTGTGTAGCATTGTGACTAATGTTTGTCTTTCAGCAAGTGTAAAACTGTAGGCTTGTTTTTATTTATTGACTTAATCCTTGAGTAATTAAATTAAGGATTACTCGGTTTTAACAGCCCTAATTGGCACAGACATGTTCTGGCCCCTGCATTAATGTTAAAACCTTGGCCAGACAGCCGGGAGTACCAATGAACATATTACAAATTTCTTTGCTGTACAAGACTGTAAGAGGCCCAAAAAAATGCATCATGTTAATCTTGAAAACAGGGTGTGCAGAATTTGAATGATAAACATCAAATATCTAAAGCACTCCTCAGTGTATGTTTGAACAGTAGGCGAGCGGCCGGGTTTAAAACACTTCATCACAGGGGCGGACATTAACCTTCAGCAGTGATAGATGCACTACACAAATAAGGCAAGGACTAGGACGGCAGGGAAACAAATCACTAAATCATGCTTCTCATGCACATATACCATATGCACCCCGCTGCAGGCTGTTTAGTTACAAATTGTCTCATTTTGACTGCATTTGACAGATAGAATCCTCTGATAGAGATAGTAGAGATTTTAACCTTCTGCTTAGATTAAATAATTAGTTCAACCCAAAATTAAATGCCTTATTAAAAGCACAAAAATATTTCGATTAGACAAGACGTTGCTTTCTGTCTATTGTTTGTTTTTGCACTGGAGTTCACAGTTTAGATAAGCTTATAACTGCTATTTTAGCAACACATGAAAAATAAAGTCTCAGTCTAAACTAAAATGGGAAATTTGGAAATGAATATTGTTCTTTTGAATATTTTGTTCACTCTATTCTATGCAGTCTGTTTCCCAACCACAAAGAAATGCCAAAATGATCATTAGCTATGACCTCTACACTACATTTCATTGTATTAAACATAATTCTGGCATCTCATAAAAAAATCTACATAACTACAAGTGCTGACATCTTGGAACTGCAGAGGTCAATATAATAATTTTAATAAAGCTACAGTTTTAGTTGACACAACAAAAAAAATGAAGTGACAGCTACAACAGAAAAAGAGAATTTACGTTGTTTTTACACAGAAATGTCTCTGATGAGAAGACCTTCTGTGCCATCCAGAAAACTAACCAGCCTAGCTAGCTTTCCAGATCATCAGTAATGCAGATGGAATGTCGATTAGTACCGAGAAGGATGTTGTTTGCCTTCACTGCAGTTTGAGAAGTCAAAAGAACTTGAGTTGCTTGTGTACAGTAATTTCCTCAAAATTACATTATGGCTACACTGCAAAGCTCAAATACTGAAAATGAAATATTTCTTTGTTCAACATGTAATCATTATTAGCTCACTAGCAAGCATCATTAATTTTACATTTCCATATCATTCCATGTTCGTATTTCCTTTCTAGTTCCCAAATTGTAACCTGATTGGTCTAGAGGTTCTGCGGGCGGTTGGAAACATGTAAACCTTTCACTTTTGATTGAGAACATTAATAAACAATGTAATTCAAAATTAGGTATACGTTACAGTACATATACAAATCAAAATCATATCATTATCAAAAATGTGTCAATTTAAGAAACAAAAATTTGAGGCAAGTACCAACATTAGCATCATAGCTTTATTAAAAAATATAATAATAAAATAGAGACACCACCAAAATAGCATTATCGTTATCCCAGTAAAATAATGCATGACCTTGACTTTACCCCAGTGAATTCAGGACAAACACATTAACTACTAACCAGGAAACAATTAAAACAATGAAATTCATTGAATTTCTCTCAACGTCTTTTTGCAAAAATCAACAGAGTGCAGTAGAGCTTGGCTTGCATTTTCCTGGTAAGCAAATCAGCCAGAATGGAAACTCCAAGTCATGACATTACCCCATTCATTACAAAAAAATGAAAGATGAATTATACAGTTGTGACCTCAAAATTGATTAATCATATTACATATTTATGCAACAGAACACACACTTGTTTATAGTGCCTCATCTGATGTTCATGAGCAATGAGCAGTGACCAACTAATCAGCCTGTTTGCTTACATTCAAATCAGTGTAAAAGCGCCATCTAGTGGCATCATGTTCACACGAGAACTTTTGTCTGAAACTAGCATACAGCTCTAGAAAAAAAGAAAAAAAAAAGAGACAACAGTTTTTTTCTTCTTACAAGTGCATACATTGGTGGGACTAACAGATTTGTTCCATTTTTTTGTGAAATCTGCAAATTACAGTAATGTGGCTAAAGTCAAGACACCAGCGTGGAACTTGCCATCCTGCAAAATATTTAACATGTTTATATGGCAATGTTGATTTTTTTTTTGTGGTGGTGGTTAGAATTTACTAGTTATTTTAATATTTAATAAATATTTAATAAATATTTTATTATTTTTATTATTATTTTATTATTTCTAACAGAAAGTTAAGTGCTTGCGTGTTGTCCAGTGGGATATCACAGAGGCTCAAGACCAGAAAGTCTACATTAGACTTTAATAGAAAATGTCCAAAAAGCCTTTCAAGTTCTAGAATAAGATGGTTGTACAGTAAATGATCAGAAGAGAAAACATGGATAAGGAAAGAAAGGGCTCATGTTCCAAAGCATCTGTCAAACGTATTGGAGGCAGTGTTATGGCATGGGCATGTGCAGTGATGTTCAAAATAATAGCAGCGTGTTGAAAAAAGTGAGTAAAGCTCCATATCCATATAATAACTTTTAATTTAAAGAGGTCCTGTTATGCTTTTTCAAATATGATCTTTCATGCAGTGTGTCATGTAGCTGTTTGTGAACATAAACTATCTGCACAACTATCTGTGACGCTGACAGGGCACGATAAATGAAGCTTTTGTCTATTAAAAAAAAAAAAGTCACATTCGCCTAAACAAATCTATATCTAGTTACGAATCCACGTCACTCCGTAACATATTTGCATAATGTCTTGCCCGCCCACGTTCTACGCCGCGAACAACTTGCCTGTTTAATCCTGAAAACTGTTTATTCTCCACCATTCACCAAAACTGAACTTAACACTGCTTGCGTTATTTGTTTGGACGAGAGAAGGAGATATTGCTGTGGATCATTTTCTTTCGAAGACTTTTCAACCGGATTATCTTTGACTGGACATATTCCCCGGACTTCTCACCCTCCGTCATTGGCCTCCCGGACTTCATTAACCCCGGTGAGACCGAACCATACCCATCTAACACACATACAATAAACATGGACTTCGGACATTTTC
>JAOVVB010000020.1:18561837-18588509 GCA_028570985.1 Heterobranchus longifilis | reverse complement strand
GGATTCAAAAAAAAAAAAAAAAAAAAAAAAAGTTTATGGACAGAACAATGACATGTGTAACATTTTGTTCGAAATCAGGATGAATGAGTGCCAACCATATTTTTACATCAAATGCAGTTTTACTTTTATATCATTAACCTTTGGTAGTTGATAAACAATAAATCGAAGTCATGGTCTCAAAAAATAAAAAAAATTTAAAAAAAGGATTGATGCAATTTTCAGCCTGGATTGATTACAGCACCCTCCCCCCCCCGCCCACAAGCACTGATCATTTCCATGACTGTAAAACAATCAAGAAGGGGTGAAGAAAAATACATTTTGGTCGCAATAATCCTTATATTAACCATTACCCATCACTAAACACTTTTAAAAAGTCTGAGAGGCAGAAAAATGAGGCCCAGCATTCATTTTGCTTGCTTTATTTTTCATAAACGTGAAGGCTAGTAGAATATAGTACATATCACAATTTAAAGGTTTGTGGAGAAGTAATTTATTCTGTGGAGAGAATAACCAAGGCCACGAAGACCCAAGTAAATTAAATGTGGGTGCTTTTTTTTTTTTTTTTAATTAATAATAAACAACCTCAAGTGCTGTTCAAGTCCCGGGAGTGGTCTGCTTGCTCAGTACCAATCTAATCCCAAGTGTAGCAGCCACATCAACCCAATGCAGGGAAATCCTCTGGGTCGTCAGGGTTTGGAGCCTAGGGCAAGAAAACATTTAAACATGAAGCAAAGCAAAAGCTC
Organism: Heterobranchus longifilis; assembly: GCA_028570985.1. Taxonomy (NCBI): domain Eukaryota; kingdom Metazoa; phylum Chordata; class Actinopteri; order Siluriformes; family Clariidae; genus Heterobranchus; species Heterobranchus longifilis. The sequence continues at coordinate 18,587,766 of JAOVVB010000020.1, read as the reverse complement.
CCCAATATACAGACACCAAATCATGTTTAATCTTTTATAACATTCATATGACCTGGGCAACCTGAGCTCCCTCCATCCACTGCTTAAGGCAAAATGTGTAGCTTTGTAGCTTGTACCATAGCTTACACAGTTTGTGTGGTTTACTCAAATATGAGGATTCTTGGGTAAAAGAAAAAAAAAAAACCCTCAAATTTAAAGTAATAAAATGCATCGATGGTTTCCATGAGATATGCAAGTTATTTTAAATAATTTTTAAAAAGCTATATATGTTTGAATTCTGTAGCATTTGCACTCAAAGAAAAAAAAATAAAAAATCTGTATTTACTGCAACATATGAGTATATCCATATATACACCATCCCAAACTTGGAGAAATTTAGAGTCTACAGGTGTAATAATTGAAATAAAATGCGAGTTTTAAATTGGCTAAAATTAAGCCGATTAAGAACCTTAAGTGAAAACTCTGATCTTAATCGTGTGAACAAACAGGAAATAAAATAAAATAAAAAAAAAAAAAGCTTTTCAGCACTTTTGTACCTTGGGCAAGGTGGGTTTAAAATGTCATAACACTGTGCAACGGAAACATGTCAATTAAATGGCAGTTCAGCAGCGAGCTTCAGATCAATTCACTTGAGTGACTGTATATCGACACATTCATTAATCAGAGCGTCAGGTTGCAGCTCAGTACTGAGAAGCCAAGCAGCGGTTATTGCTGTTTTCACTAGGAAATTTCACTGTTTTCACTTTCTGTCAAACAGAAGTTCGATGAAGGCTGCTGAAGAACAAAAACACATCTTTGCCAAAACTTTGGCCCACAATATTTAAACAATTTCACAGGTTTGAGTAAAAAAAAGCTCTTAAGACAAGTACCGGCGTGTGATATCAAATGAAATCTTGCTCACAAATTTAGGTGCTCAGAAGTGCTGAGTAACAACATACCAAAAACACGATACCAAACTGCATAAGCATAGAGTATGACACGAAATGGCGTCTGGAACGATGCCTTGTACAATAAAACCTTGCAATGCGAGTGTTTTGCACTACAAGCAGTAATTATACACCTTGTCTGCCAAGTTCATGTGATCACAACTGAGCCAATAGTGGTTCTCTCTTGCTGTGGGATTGTGGGTAATCATCTCTCATGCTCGGTCTCTGTGCGAGTGCGTCACTCAGTCAAGTGTGATCAATGAAAAAGTTCACCTGCATAGATTATTAAAAGGGACTCACAAGAGCACTTGAGTTCTAATTACTGAAACGCATATACTTTAATTCCCAAAGGGTCTAAACTTTACTGGGGTACAAGTCACACTTCACTAAATACATACAATTTAATAATTAACAAAAGAAAAAGTTTTGGATTCTCATGCATGCTTACCAATTCGCTCAAATCTTTCTGAGGTGATCTTTGGGTGACAGGAGCCCCGCGGCCTCTTCCCCCACGCCCACCTCGGCCCCCTCGAGTAGGCCTCCCCAGACTCCCAAAGTTGATGTCCACCTGGCAGGTGATGTCTTTAGCAGGGCGCCGACACACTAGATGGTCATCTTCATTCAGACCAGGACCATGTTCCTAATACAAAACACATATTGTAAAAAAAAAAATAAAAAAAAAAAAGGAACATGTGCTGATGAAACATCTGAAATACACAATACTCTGATCACCTTTGGGCGCTTGGACTTGTGGATCACCACAGCTTTGGGGGGCAACTTGGTGTCTGCCTTACGAATATTAAACTCGGCCTTTGATCTGCTTTGCTCCTGCATGGCTTTCCATTCATCCAAAGACATCTCAATAGCAACCTCAAGCACTTCTTCGGTCTCTACAGGCCTGTAATAACACCACAACTCTGTAGGCATCCACAGACAGAAAATAACAGTTTCACACAAAAAAAATAAACGCGCACAGAATGTTACGTGTAACTGAAGCAAAGCCTTTAAACCAGAGCTTGTAAAAATATTTGAATTAACCAAGGAAATTTCTCAGCACTATCAGAACGACACCCAATGCTGGCATCAGTGCTTCCAATCACTCAACTGTTTCTTTGTGGATTTCCTATAGAAAGTCAGCCCAGAACCACTGCACTAAAGGAGGAAATCTCCCCTACAGGTAACATCAGTTCTGATTCATTAAGAACTGTGTTATCATAATCAGCATATAGAGTACACAAGTGCCACAAAGTCAGGCTGTTAATTTAGGGATATTTTAAAGTAAATTCTTTCCCATTAATCGAGACTTTTGGGCCATACTGAATGTACAGTAAAAATAGAATTTTTAGAAGATTGAACTGCTGTAAATTCAAGCAAGTTGCAGCTGGAAAGGCCAAATTAATGTACACTCCTTCAAAATGCAAAGCTTAATGAGAGCTGAAAACTTCAGAATACAATTATGAAAGTGTTACATTCATGTAAAATTGTTAAACCATACTCAACACGCTGCAATGGCGGAGTATCAGACTCGCCAACTCGTACTTCTTTTAGGCTTGACGGCATACTCTATAGTTGCAGTAACTCCTTGCCAGCTATTGGCCACTACTTGACGTATATAGCAAGGGATTTACCTCCTCCCTATATAGCACACTGGTTTTATATTTTGCCCTATTTGAGATTCAACTCCAAAACATTTAGTGAGCTATTAACTAGAAAGCCTGAAATGCCAGTATTATTTAAATGGTACATGCACATCACTTTATGGACCAGAAAGCACAGCATATTCCATAGCAGCGCCTCATTTGAAAGAAGCACTCAATGCCAATGCTAACAAACGCCACCAAATCCAGAAGGGATCACATACAGTGGTGGTACCTTGGCAAACAAACACGCCACCTTAAAAATTAATCTTGCAAGAAAATTTGCCTCAGCATACAAGCGAACGAACTGAACACCGGGTAAATTGCGCGTACATCCAGAAGACGCGTCTTCTGAGACCCAATTAAGGAATATTGGTGCACAATTAAAAAGTGCCCATCAGCTGATTTTATTGACTTTTCTACAGAGAATTCAATCTGACCCATTTTCCAACTCAGTCTCCGTTGTGTCTGGTACTTCCTCGCCTTCACCGGTCTCCTCATTAGGTGCCCCCTCAGCCACTGCACTGTTAAAGCAAATGGGGAATATAAATGATTAGAGCAACGTCGGAACAAACCACATGGGATGCTGGACAAAGTCATTTTTAAAAAAACAATTATACAAATGACTCATTCTTTTCATTTATGTCTATACTTCGGGCACAATTTGCAAATAAACAACAACCACAAATCTAAAATAAGATCAAGTCAAAGGTCAAAAAGTTTGGACATACCTTCTAATTCTATGGTCCTTCCTGATTATTTCTTTCTAAATTGTAAAACAATGCTGAAGGCATCCAACCCACACAACAATCTTTGCATAGTTGATGTGTAGACGTGTCTGCTACTATGCTCTGTAAAGCCTTCACAATGACTCTAATCTGAGGTGCTGTTAATTGATTTTTTGAGGCTGGTAACTTCAACTTTTCCTCTGCTACAGAGGCAAGTTTTGTTTTTATTTTGCCAAGATAATCTTGGACAGTTTCACCATGGTGCTTGATGGGTTTTGCGAATGCACAACGCTGTTCTTGCAAAAATTATTCCAGATTACATTGTGAAATGTGTTCTCGGCAAATTGATTCCACAGATTAGATCTTGAACATCAAGGTCATCTCGCACAAGTTAACCAAACGTGGACACTGTACACTCCCCTGTGTGGGCAGAAGTGCTCCCTTATATCTTCAACACTCTTAAATACAGGGTCATCTGCATTTAATCCGAGGTTTAGGCTTAGGCTCTTCAGTAAGTATTTTACTACAATGAGCACAGATTGTTAAAGCATTTTCCTGATAAATGTTCCAATAGTGACCCTTAAAAATCCTACAAAAATGTAAGCATCAAATTTCCGGCTTACTCTTGACCTTTCTTACTTGACGATTGAAGATGTTTCCAATTCCACACACTGCCATTTACTCTCAGGCTTGTAGTGGTGAATCGATGGCTTTTCAACAACATTGATTCCCTTTTAGAAACTTTGACCTTGCTTAGAATCAGACCAAATTTTGCATAAATAAAATGTAAAATAAATAATAATAAAATTAAGTCACTGCACGCCGCTCTTCTTCTGTGCAAATCACAATTGGCGTATCCATTTAATTGTTGCTCCCACTGCTGCTACAATTGAACTGATGCAACACATTCTCACCTGCACAGCAGTGACTGGGGAGACAGTAGCCCTGAAAGGAAAGTGCTGCTAAGTGCTACTAACAGAAGTTTTAATATAAGCAGAATGCAGATAAATTTTTTTGGCTCGACATCATAAATGTATACCCAGATTTCTATAAAAAGCCGCTCCAAATTATTTCCAGATTATATTCATTCTGTTACTATTTCAACTTGCTGGAGCACTTTATGTACAGTTTCGTTCCCACCTGTAGACAATCAAGCAAGTGTACAGAGAAACAGTATATTCGTATTACTTTATTATTTGATACAATTATCTCATTAATGCACCTAAAATTAGTGGGGTCTTTTTTGTTGCGTTTGTTTTTTTACTTAAAACTAACTTTCTTATTGCAATTCTTGCTTGTTGCTTATTTGTTGTACATTATGTGAAATGGCTGCTGTAACAATACAGTTTAAATTAAAAGTACTCAAATCATCCATCAAATCAATTTCTCCAACTATTAGATCAACATTTTAAAAACAAATTGCACGTTTTACCTTACATGGTCTTTCATGGACCCCCAGTTGCGTGGTCCGCTGCCACCACGCTTCTCTTCAGGACGAACACTCCTGGTTAAAAATTAGCACCATTACATTTCTGCCAGTAATTACCAAAATAAATAAGCCCATTAGAAACTGCACTGCATTCTTACGCCCGGTCGCTCCCACTGTGCCGCTCAAACTCTCGCTTTCCTCTGGGATCAAAACCATCAGTGGATCTGGAAAATCCGACACCTCGAACCCCTCGTCCCCGTCCACCTCCTCTTCCCCGTGTCGCTCTATCAAAAGGCTCTCCAGGCCTGTAAAAAAAATTTAATAAAAAAAAGTACATCAGACTTTACAAAGTAAACAACCAGTCACAAACCATCTGTTCTAGTCACGATCTACAGAGGCAGCTTTTAAGTAAAATGTAAAAATAACCCAGACTGATAGCATTTGAATTTCATTTCTCTTTTGTTTTTGTAGGCATAAGTGCACTGTAAGCTTTATGACAATGTTGAGTTGTTCTTCCAGCAGGACTTGGCACCTACCCACAGCGTCAAAACTACCACCAACTGGTTTACTGACCATATTGTCCTTGTCCAACCAACTCTGACCCAAATTTTCCATGGGATACAGTCAAAAGGAAGATGAGAAATGACCAACCCAACAATATAGACGAGTTAAAGGTGGTCATCGAATGGAACACCGACATGGTAATTCATGGTAAAGGAGCCCCAACCAAGTAGAGTGCATAAGTTAGGCTACCTTAATTTTTCATAACTTGTGTTGTAAATACATTGCTGATTAAGCTTAGAAAAATGTTCTAATATTGAGAGATGGATTTTTGATTATGGAGCTGTAAACTGTGAGGCATAGATGGATTAGCTGCTGAGCAGTTTGTGATTTGCATCATTCTATTGCAGTATGTGGTTTCCACAACAATACACAATATTGAAGTCCCCCTCCCCCACACACTAACATTTTTATGATCAGTGCTCAAGTAAAAATCATTGAAAATTGTGTAAAACCTTTAAATTCACAAAACAAACTGGTTAATGTGCAGAATAAGAACTTTAAAATAAACCTTAGAATTGTCTAATTTGTGCCAAGTTTAAGAGAGAAACTATTGGTTTATTTTTTAATTTATGTGCAAGCCTCAGAAGTTCATTACAGGTCAATAGTTTAATTTTTACAGCAAAATTAAGCCGGCAGCCATGTAACATCTTGATTCAGTTTACAATGGCTGTGTAATGTTGTACAGGGGGAAAAGTAAAAAACTAGTCCGTAATTATGTTTTTCGCGTCAAAAAAATTAAACTTTTGATAGAGAGAAAGTTTAAGAACATTTAATTTTGTGCTTCCTCCTTGGGAAATCAACTTTAAAAAGATCTTAACGCAGAACTTTCCTCTAACAGCACAACTGGACACACACTCTGTACAACATCCTACACACTAAAACCACGGTAAAGCAGAGAGAAGTCCTCTCACCTCTCGATGGAGTAGCCCAGAGAAACTTCACCCTCAGTCATCTTCGCTTCACTGAAAGCCACGCGCCTCTCCTCCCGCTCGTCAGGTGCAGCGCGAACAGGCCGCTTCTGTCCTGGAGAAAAGTCAATACCACAGCCGCTCGCTGTCTCCTTTACTGCGCGTGCGTCAATCTCTTTTTCTCACACACACCTGTTCATTAGCATCTTACCTGCTGCAGCCCGGTTTGCGGTGTTTTCTCCGACGCGAACCAGTGTCTTCCTGTCTTTTTGCGACTCCTTCTTGCTGGTTTTTGTCAAAGCGACGACTTTTTTCAGGTCTTCTTTCTTCTTCCGCTTCTCGGTTTTCACCTGGGCCTGGTACAGCAAGTCGAAAGGGTCCGACTCGTCATCCAGAAGGCGGCCGAAGCGGTTGGCCACGGCGCACCCGTACCCGCTGTCGGGCATCTCCTCAATCAGCTCCTTCATACCTGCAGCAGCTCAGGGGTCATAAAAGTCTGGCCTAAAATCATCGAGCGCTGATAAATTATTTCAGTAGAAACGTTTCACCAAGTCAAAACTCTGAAACCATCGCGGGGAAACAGAATTTAGACTTCATCACCAATTAGGCAGGCTTGTTAGAAAACGCTGAAGCCTTGGCGGGAAATTTATGAGCAAGCCTTTAGCTCCGCCCCGGAAGTTTATTACAGGTCTAGACTCGTTATCGCGATACCTGGAACTGATCCTATGTTTTGGCCTGGCCTGAGTGTTCATTTTGAAGAAACAATTTAAAATACAAGATTAAACAACATAATATTTAAATTGTTTTGGTCAAAAGTGCTTAAAACTAATTGAAACTATATACATACTGTACACGAGGTGTTCTGGGAGCTTTCTATCAAACCCAGCATTCACTGTCGCAATTTTACCTATATTGCCTTTTATATACTAAATGTTACCCAACGGCTCCGCCCGCATGCAGATCCTAAATCTCCAATGAGCTCCAATGGCCAATGCCCGTCGTATGCCCTATCACCTTAGATGCATCACACACCCTGATCCAGGGTTTCAGCTTGAGCTCGACGTGACCTACCCGTCAGTAAGGACTGTCTGTGGCACGATCACAGTATGACATAAAAGTAGATGATGATACTTCCTGCTGTTATGAATGTCTGTGACAGAACTGCCTGTTGTTGTTGCAATGGGTTGCAACAGCGGACCATCTAGTCCAAACGTCCGAGCTTGGCACAGGTTTTTTTGCTGGATGCCCTTCCTGATGCAACCCACCCATTTTATCTAGACTTGGGACAGTCACTACATCCAGTGGCTGAGGTTTGGGCACTGGCTGGGAATTGAACTGGGCCTTCTTCATGGCAAGAAGATAACATCAAGAATTAAAATTCAGATATACTTTACGTATAACATAGGTTTTGCTTTGCTGGTCAATCCAGAACTTGCAGCTATCATCACAAAGTCACAGCCCAGACCTTTTCCCTATTCTAGGGACTCCAAACAGAATTTGAGTTTTAGGCTCTTCTGTTATGTTGCTGATTGCAATCTTTTCCCTACCTTTCTGTCTGAGTATTTTGCAATGAGTAAAACAGAGCCCTCTAAATATTAAATGATTAATGTGTGCATTTATGTGTGGTACAGTATTGCACTCGTACCATAGACTTATGTTATATCTGAGGGAAAGCCAGGGCAAGGTTTTTTTCCCTTGGTGAAAAATTGAAAGAAACCATATATACAACTGATAAATTAATCTGTCAGGATTATAAGCCAAGATATGAACATGAATTAAATGTGTCCTGGTTGAATTTTTTTAGTTGTTATTGGTGCTGTAACACTTATTAAGTGTCTAGCAATGCATTTGAATGGAGAGTGTATAAAGTAAATGGTTAAAACCTTTTGTGTGAGGAAGTGTGTTGGTAAATGCAAGTGTCAGCTTGTGTCAATGATAAGATAAAAAAAGGACATAGATTTGAGGTCTTGTCTCGGTTGGCTTTCTCCAAAATTTTTCTTACGCCATCCCATTAAATCCAATATTTTATTTTGCTGACGAACCTTTATCAGAAATGCAACCAAAATTTATTTGACAGTGTTTGAAGTGAGATGTTCATAGCATGTAATTTGGATCAGTTACACAAACCAACTGTTCCATTTGCTGGAGAGATTTAAAGACACAACTGGATCTGCCCCTGCCATGTAATGGTTTAACCAGACAAGGTTTGTACAAGCATACATACTTTCCTGAGTGATGTGGGCAAACATTAAGCATTATAATGAAATTAATTTAAAAAAAATATGTTCAGAATAATCAAAAAGTTGATGTTAGGAAACATAGAGCTCTTGGGCAGCAGACATTGTGTAATGTCTGGTATCAGGGTATAAATATTTTCTCAGTTACATTTTTGGATTGTAGAAATGAGAGGATAAATCCAACCAGACAGCAATCCAAAAGATAAGGTATAATCGGTCCAAACCACTGAATTACGATATATGAAAATATTTTCTTGGTAAGGTAAGTGTATGCAACAGGTGCCTATAAATGAGCTGATTGTCTCATATATATGAATAACAAATCTATGCACGGTTTTAAATAAACACAGAAATCAGTCATTTTGTATTTGCCAAGCTAAGTATGCCTAATATTAAGCTGCGAGGGCAGTCATTTAGAAAAAAACATTAATATAGTATTTTTTTTTAGAAATCAATCATATTACAATAGAGGAAATATAAGGTAGAGATGTAAACTAATGTAGAGACTATTTATTACTATAAAGTTTAAATTGTCTTAATCTATTGGCAATTAATTTAGTTTCTAAATGCCTAATATTAGTTAAATTATCTGCCAATATAATAAGTCTATTAGACTATTCTAGAAGTGTCTAGAAATAGGCTTAATGAATAGTTAATCTATATTTGGTCTATTGTAATCATATTTAATCTAGATTCTATTAATAGAATATTACTAGATTTACTACATTTGACCATGTTGGAGATAGTTCCACTTGTTAAGATGTCATTACATGTACTGTGTTGATTAGCATAAGATAATGGGATTGCTTTAAATCTAGCACTTTTCTACAAGATTTCGGATTGTGCTTTGAGAGAAGGCCTGAAAAGTTTTATGAAAAATCCCACAATTAATGTTACCATAAAACAAGGTAGAACTATTTATCTCCTACTCCTTTTAGTATTTACTTTGTGTACAGTTAACCAGGATGACCAGTGTACCAGCACTGTTTCACAGTATTGTATTTACTCCTTAAAGCTGCTGAAGAAAACATTCATGATAAATGAAGATACTCTGATGTGCTAATTCTACTTTAACTTAATTTTATTAGGCCATTCTTGCATAGGCCAATATTTTGTGTTTCAATCATACACTACACTTAAACCCAATCAAAATATTTCCTGAAATGTCTTCTATAGAATATTATTTACTTGATTATGTGAGCCTGTTGTCTGTTTGAGGTAGGAGTAAATAAAATTGGCATGCATTAAAAGAAAAATCTTAAAAGAATAGCGGAAAATTCTTTGATGAAAAACTAATTTAATATTGTACTTCATGAATAAGCCAGTTATTCCAGTGAAATCTTTCCACAATGAGGTATTTACCAACAGTCCAAATCCAACGAAATCAAATAAGTGAACATTAAATTATCATGCTTGAAATTCAGCAAGGAGTTGAACACATTCTCAAAAACTTCATCATTGGTAATTAATTAGTTCTATAGTCCATGGTCATTTGTCAACGTAGTACGTTATTGCAGCTTGTCTTAGTTTTTAGAGGAATCTTCCTGGTCCGGCTGGCTCTGTGGTTCTGGACTCTGAGCTGGAGTGCTGGTCACAGCAGGAGTGTATGCAATCGGCACTATTCTCTCATTTGACCCGGCAGGGGTCTCCTTGGGTGCCTGGATCTGTAGCTGGCCACTGTTTAAAGAGCAGGTTACCTCCTCAGGGTTCACACCGTCAGGAAGGTCAAACTCCTGCCGAAATTCTTGGCATCTGTAAGAGTATGAACCTTTCCCATCATCCTGCTTCTTCTCTGACTTTCCACTCACACGTAGCTTCCTTCCCACTTGTTTGACTGAAAGCTCTTCGGGCAGGAAATCTTTTGTATCCAGAGTTACTGCAAAATTGTTGTTTTCTTTGGCCACCTGAAATGAGATAGGTTTGAACACAGCTGAAGGTGAGGTATGGTCGATTTCATCAAAGATCCTCCTGTGGAGGCGCTCCATGAACTCCAGACTGTGTCGCATCTCCTGCATGTGCCTCATCATCTCTTGTTCGATCTGGAAGAACAGAGGTCTTGTCTCAGGCCAAAGGCTGCGCACCGGCCAGTGGAAGTCCACTAAGGGAAAACTACTAAAAGTAGGCTGGAAAGTGCTCGGGCAAAGCATCTTTGATCAGTTGGTGGTCAGTGCTGCTGTGCTGGTTCTCGCTCTCTTGTTTGCTTGTCTCAGCTGTCTCGCTGCTTGTGGTTCAGTGCAGTCTGCATGCCCCTTTTATATCCTGGGCAAGAAAGTTCCAGTAGCAACCAGCTTCTGTCTCTATGTGTCATCTATGTGCCAGAGTGCTATGACGACGCACATGCAGTCATACTCTAAAACAAGATAGATGGATCTGCTTGTGTGATCTAACTGCCACATGCCAGAGGAGTGTGTCCTTGTTCTATTTACAGCACAGTGACAGGCTTCCACAGATACATGCTGGATATTTTGCATGTCATAAAGCCACTCTAAACACAGCTGATACCTATTATTACTCTTATTGTATAACATGGAGAAAGTGTAGATATAAATGTTAGTCAGCAACAGCGCTGAAAATGATTCCGTTACTAATTAGTATTATGTATTGTTTTAGGGGATCTTGACCTTTCCTCGAAAATGATAAAAAAGTATTAACTGTACTCTTACTCAGTCATATTTACATTCACATTTTTCAAGTACTCATTATCATGGTGCATTTTCTTCTCTTCGGTTTTTAATTCTGTTACTAACATTTTGTGCATTTATCAGTCATTTACAAAGGGTGTTCAAGTCAAACCAGAACTTTCGATTGTGCAAAATAAACCACAGTTATGAGTAAAATCTACCATTATTTCTCTATATAATCCCCTGCTACACTAATGCACTTATCCTAGCATTTTAGAAGTACTTGGATACCATCAAGGTAGAAAGGTTTCTCAGTAAGGCAGAGCCATGATCAGACCAGGAACTCCTATCACTTGGAGGGAGGTCAGGACTATATTGGGGAATGTTGCAAAAACTCCAAGCTGAGTTCCTTTAATGTGGTGTTGGTGAATGATTGATGACGATTGATGATTTTCTCTCACCTAAGGTTAATAAGAGGGGAAAAAAATTAAGCTTGTTACTACAATGGAAAGCATAGACATTTATGCGCTATGAGTGATATCAGAAAATCTGAATTTACAGCCTCAGAGCACTGGAGAGCTCTTTTAAATACAGTATATATACAGTATCTCACATAAAACTCAATAATTATTCCATGTGTTCCTTTGTAAAATAATAGCATGTTTTTATTGCTAGGCATAAATGATAAATTTTACTTTAATAAAAATATATATTCTTGTATCAGAATTTGAATGGATCCAAATAAAAAGAAATCCAAAAAACATTTACTTAAAAGTGAGCTGTAATACCCTTAGATTTAGTTAATTTGAAATTAGTTTGTACTTTTCTCCCCATAATTATCACATAGATGCCAAAGCTTGATGTAGCCAACTATATTATTTTAAAATTCAAGTGATCATGGTGTGCCTTAAACATCGTATGACCTACGTCTTAGTCACAGGATGGAATTTCCCAACCATTTCCATTCATAATGTTGGTCATGTGCTTAAATTTAGCCCACCTTCTCCATTCAAGGACAGTCCACCACCCCCACATTCATACCAGACATCTTATTCCTACTTTAAAAATAACAACTAAAAGCTATTCTTGGTGGGGTTTTTTTGGTTTGGATTTTTATACCCCAACCCTGTTCAATTCTGAATTGAATTCTAAAATGTGTTGATTAATTTTTTTCATTCCCTCTGACAGTACAGCAGCTCAATCACAGGCTTTATGTGCAAACATTGCATTCTTCCCTCTCTCCCCCCTGTGTGGCCAGTACTTGTAGATCAAGCTCATATATTCATTTTATTCTTAGAACATTTAAATATATAATTTTTATTTTTCATATGTTGTATTGTCTTCTTTCTCCTCCTCCTCTTATTATTATTATTTAGTATAACACAAATCCACACCCAATTTTATTGACAAGAGTGGGTAGGTTTATTTCATATTATTTGCCCCAAGCTCTGTATTAATTGCAGATCTGTGTCTTACATCATCATACCTAAAAAGATTCAGAAAAAAGCTGCAAAGAAGCCTACACAACTTCACACTAATTTAGTGATCAAACAGTGGAATTTTTTTCACCAGGCCTAAAGAAATTTTGTTACAGGCAAGTTTAATCAAATGTATTGTCACAGGTCAAAACTAGAACAGTAAGTAACCAATCAATTGGCCTGACCGTTCTCTGTAAATTTTTGTTGTGCATGAAAATTCCAGTAAGAAAAAGAAAGATGGAGAGAAAGAGAGAGAGAGAGAGTTTAACATAGTCTGATATAATGCTGCAATGCTGTATTGAACCACTGGGGGTCCCAAAATATTACAGTATATTGGATTCTGACTTTTTCCTGTGCATTAAGTCTACTCAGGTTTGCTTTATTATTAATAAGTAACAAAATATGAAATCTAAATAAAAATGCATTAAATAAATTAAAGGGGCATTAAATAAAATATTTTATTATTACTCTAGTATGTCTAAAGATTAATATAAATAGGTCAATCAATGTTATAATATTATAAAACTATTAATATTTAACACATTCATGGAAGAGCTTTCACTGTTGCCCTTTAGCACCACAACACTGAGGTTTAAAGAGAGCAGCTGCGTAATCCATATGTGGTTTAGCATAAATCCCGGATTCAGGTCACAGTCCAATACAAAAAAGTGCTGAGTTTGTGCAAGACATTTACTGCAGGTTTTAGCAAACTAGTTCATGTCACTTTCTTAGTGATAAATTAATAAAATTAAAATTAAGATTAATCATTTTACCCAACCCTTTTTTTTAACAGCTACTGATCATCTTTCATTGATTTAAATGTGAACACGTTATATTGTGTAATGAGCAGAAATAATTAAAATATTAGACAATCAAAATGAATCAACATACTAACTAAAATACAAAATATGTGACCACAGCAGCCTTAGAATCAACTGTGAACCTATATCATTTCTTTTGTCCAGAGATGAGCTGTAGTATCTAATATAATCTTGGCTGGTAAGAAATGGACAGACTGGAAACTGCTGATTGTTTGTATTAGATAAGAGGATTTATTAGACGTGAGTCTCTGCTCATACTGTAAATGGCAGTGACATGACATGCTAATTAAAGAGCTGCTAGAGATAATGTATTAAAATTTTTACCTCTAAAATGATCTTAGAGAGCAAATAAATTTTAACCTCTTAGGACTATTTAAATATCTCAACATTTAAGACAATGCAATGCTGTAATTATGTTATTTAAAAAGTAAGATGTTTCATATAGTTCATTCTATAAATAAGTTTGATGTGTAGAAATAAGGAACCGTTTCATTCCTTATTACATCAAAATTCAAAAACTTTATAAAAAGTTTATAAAAATGCATTCTTTATTTCGCATTACAGATGAGCTTTACAGAAGGATTTTTAGGGTATCAAAGTAATTCTGTTTGTTTGTTTGTTATTTTGTTTGCTTTCACACTGCACATAATTCCTGCATACTTATTAAAAAATAATAATTCATTGATATTTGGTGCCGGAATGAAGATCCACACAGTTACCAAGTGTTTGTAGAAATCACAAAAATCCCTGAGCAGAAAGAACACAGAACCATGTTTTGTCCTGCTCAGGGTCAGGGTTGATCCAGAGCCCATCCCTATCTCTCACACTGGATGTAAGGCAGAAGAAGCTTACTCTGACTTACCGTCAGGTCCATAGGTATTTGGACAGTAACACGATGTTAATAATTTTGCCTCAGCACCATAATGAAATTTAAATACAAATATGTTGACTTCTAGACGTCTAGAGAGGTCTAGCATAAATATTGCATAACTTGTTTAAGGATTACAGCTATTTAAAAGGAAAAAAAGTACAAAGTGTCAATGCAAGTGAAGGAGTCTACTATTAGGCTACTATTAAAACACTATTAAACAAAACAAATTTACCAGAGAGCTATAAGTGTCCAAAAAATCATTTGCCGCATTCTAAAAAAAGAAGGAATGCTCTGGTGTGTGCAGCCAAACTAGGGCCTTAAAGGGAACAGAAGAAAAATAAATGATAATCTGGATGAGGTGTAGTATTGTCAAAGTCCGCAATCAAGAAATGCCTTAAGGAATTTAAACACAATAAACAAGCAGCAATTGAAATGTAAAGGCCTGACAAAGCAGCTCAATGGAGGAAACATAAGAATTTGGTGAAGTTCATGGATTCCAGACATATAATTCTAATTAATTCTGAGCCAGTGATGAGTAAATGCAAAAAAAACAAATGGCTGTAATTCATAAATGTTAATGCTTCTATACAATAGATTTGTCAAATCCCTTGAATTAAATCTGAAAGTCTATATTTCAATCACATATTGATTTCTTTATTCCAAATCTATTGTGGTGGTGTACAGAGGCAAAATGATGACGCTTGTGTCCCTAATCAAATATCTATGGACCCGACTCTACTGTAAGTGTCTGCTTTGAGAATTGGGAAGAACACACAAGAGTGCCATTCAAATAGACTAACACTGCATACATGATAGTGTCCAAAAAGCAACACAACCAACAAAAAATCCTAGTTAAAAATCCTAGTTTGCTGCATGGACCCCTTATTAAGCCAAGATCTTTTCTGAATAATATTTTGTTTGTTTTTTTCTATTACATAAAATAAACTAATTATCATAATATAAGAGTTTATCTTAATGCCATGCTTTCCTGCTAAACCTAAGTAGTCTATTTGTTTATGTACATAATAAAGATTTACAGGTGATGTCCACTTTTTGTAGATGTTCATAAAAAGACACTTCCTCCTTCTTAAACATCACACAAAATTAGACTCATGACATTTGTAGGTTTTGCATCATTAGAAGTTGGCTTAGAAGACATTTGATATATATGTGGTGTAGAGGTATGAAGGCCACTGGCACTGGTATTCCTTCCAGCTGCGTGTGTCACAAGTGTAAACTCACACGTATGAAAAAGCACACGTATGGTAGCACTTGAAGTAATGCCATGATGGAAATTCATATAAAGGATATTAAAATACAATTACACAAGTTCAAGTGCAATACTACCATGATGCTATTAAAATGGTTCTAATTATTTATACTGATCAACAAGCATTTATAAGGAGCACATGTCTTAGATAAATACTGTATATACATTTCTCTATATTTTGGAGAACCCTGTGGGTCTAGAGACCATTAATATCCTCCACAGGAAAGCAGCTTTTTTTTATATAGGTAATCTCAATTAAAAGTGCAATGAGTACAATTTGGATCTATAGGTGAATTGCATTATTTGTAACTGGTATTTATTTTTTTTGTTTTGTGCTCAGTCGTGTTTAGTATCAGAAACATATAGATGGGGATAATTTTTTTTTACAATGTGCGACTTTTGTCTGTGACAGCAAAATTATGCCCCAAAATCATACAGTGTACAGGTGACCTTGTATAGTTTTCTCCACTACAGTACCATAATCAATATAATATATATATATATATATTATTTTTTTATAGTTTTTTTTTAAAGTCATATAAAAATGAATGACTGATGTTCATTACTGCAATAGAGCTTCATGGACTTGTACAAGCAAGTTGAAGCAAGGTGAAGCTGTTCTAGTGGATTGCAATAGCCTAACACCTTACCAACAAATGTTATGTTGTGTTTTACTTTGTCATCTATCTGTAGCTTCCACTAATTTTGTATACATCCTCAAATGTTTTCAGTAATGATTTATAATGCAAACCAAACTGCAAAAGGTTGCCTTTCAGGTAAAATGTTGCCCAATGACACAGGAGTCTTTGAAGCATGGACTTGTAAGTACGAAACAAAGCATGTGCATCAGACTTATTTCCACAAACACTGGTAAGAATTGGTATATGTACTTGAAAAATAAAACAAGTATTATCTCATAGTTATTGTATTTGATGCCCAATTTTTACAATAGAAACACTCCATTTTTGGGTTTGCCTCAAGAGCATACAAAAAAAATCCATGCGACATGACACAACAAGAATGGTTTTAACCAAAACCACAACCCAATGATCATTCAAACTGAAGGTTTAAACTCTTTCATCTTGGTTTTCATCTACAAATACTTGTTATGTGCATGTGAGAATGGGAGCATGTGGTTTATTGTTCCTCTCAGTGTTTCTCAGTGTCCCTCTGTTCTGGGGTGAGGCCACTCTCACCATGTGGTGTCCATTTCAGTGGCTGTGTTGAATCCCTAAAGCATTCTGCCTTTTCTAACAGCCATCCAGTTCTAGCAGATTGAACAGGTCTTGGATCCTGATGATGATGGGTTATTGGTGGCAGCTGCTAAAGGAAATGAAACATTTTAACAAATACAGCACCATGTACAATTTCCAACACACTGCCAGTCAAAGGTTTTTACATTCCTGCTAATAAAAGGTCTATGTCCATAAAGAGACATTAACACTATGGAATACAAAAATAAAATGATCACAACCATCTCTCAACTGACATCATGCTGGAGTTTCACCCAGAAAGTCTTTCTTAAACTTTACAGATAAAGAGATTTTTGATCCTCCTATATTCCACATGACAGCTGTGTAACCTAGTTTGCTGCCTAATCTTCACTTTCAAGAACAAATTAAGCAAAATTATAGTGAGACTGCTGCTTATGTGATATCTTTGCCAAACCTTTTTTGGCAGCTAGTGCTTCCGCTTTTGCCTTGGCTGCTTCTTCAGCCTCCTTCAGCTTCGCCTCGTAAGCCTCCTGTAAAGCCTTCCACTCTTTCCGGTTGTTAAGAATGCCATCATACATTGGTTGGATGGCCTTGTGGAACCGTGAGAACTCCTGCCGATGATATTTTCATGTAATACTCCTTTGCCTTTAAAACTTCAAGCTCTTTTTTGGTATATTAAACCATAATATGATGCAACTTTAGCAATTAAGATTTAATTATAGATGTCTCTTAAAAAATACCTTGTAGACAAAAGTGCAAACAAAGTCTATAAAACCGCACTGAAGCTTGGGCAGTTCTGCAGCTTTGTTCCTGTCCATCATTGGCTAAAGAGAGAAAGAATACAAAGGACCATGTATGACATTAAAACGTACATTTAAAACCCCCTCATTCACTGATTAAAATTACAAGTCAAACTGAAATATGTGCAAGTCAAACTGGGACTTGTGATTAAAGGCGTAAAATTGTCAAGGATCAGTCGTTTCTGTGAAAATTTGCTGACTGGAACACCCAATCCTTGACAACTGACTGATAACTTAAAGGACAGACAAAAAGGTCTTGTTTTTGCAGGACAATGCACAACCCCATACTGCACACTGTACTACAGTACTTGAACATTACAGGAACTTGAATGGGAGTTATTGGCACATCCCCCATACAGTCCTGACCTCCATCCAAATTATTTTTTACATGTTTGGGACATTTAAGGAGGTCCTGGGAGGCCAGCTTTTCAAACATTAAGCAGACAGTCTGATCATGGCTCTAGTGTAGTGAGAAAACTGTTATTCATCACAATCAAAAGTTCTGATTTATCATTATAACTTGCAGACAAAAAAATAGGATCATCTAAGGAGTGCTACCAGGACTAAGTGCCAACCATGTGAGACTCACAATGGGTTGTTGCTCAAGTACAGTCCTTTCTAAGTCACCCTGCTCCCAGAATTCAGCTGCTACAGACAGTGCCACCTGACACAAATAGACACATAGACTCATAGACACAAAAACTTATACATCAGTTATACATCCAGATCTTTGTTTTGATGAGATAACTTCATCCAGGCACACTTACCTTGCTCTGAACTTCCCATGGTTTGGTGATGGCTGACAGATCACAAGCAGTCATCATCATGGCCCTAGTGTTTCCATGTAAACATGACCATATCCACAAAACAGAAATTAATAAAATGTGTAAACCATCAAGTTAATTGTTTTTATTTGTTCACTGATCAGCCATAACACTATGACCACTGGTAGGTGAAGTGAATAATACTGATTCTAAATTGCTTACCAGTAAACCGATAACAGGATCATTGTAACCCAAGGCTCATCTATGCCTATGGGGACCAAATCGGTCCAATCCGATTCCAAAGAAAAGAGAATGCAGCACAAAGATCAGGTAAAAAGAAAATGTTGGCTATGATTGCCAACTGATGACAGACATCACAGTATACCCACAGAGGACTTGTGGAGTAATGTCTTGAGGGGCCAGAGCTGGGACAAGGGGAGCCTACACAATATTGGGCATAATGTTTTGCACTGTAGTGTTATGGCTGATCGGCTTATATATTAGTGACCAATTGTCATGTTTGCACTCACATTACAATTTCCTTCCTCGTTGTTTCCAAAGACAAGAACTCAACCCATTTCTTCTCATCCTCATATGTTTCAGAAAGATCCACAATTTTCTGGAACATAGTCCTCTTCCTGTTACCATTAGAGAGTTAATTTTGAAATAGGTAAAACATTTTAATTAATCCTTTATGATTTGTGTATTCTATTCTATTGATATGTTAATTCTATTCTGCAGTTCTTATTTGCTAAAATACATAGGTGCAGTTAAATTCCAGATTCTGATTGAAGGTGTAGATTTTCTAAAACAGCAGCTCTGACATTAGAAAAGCTGGAAATCTTTATATTAATTATTAAAATACATTTCTTTAAATTGGACATGGAAAAATTTTCACGTGTTTTTAGAGAAACAAAACTGTATATAAAAACATCAGGGTATAAAATCCTATCACTGAATATTTTTTCTATAACACCATAACATGGAGTGTTTTTTGACTCTTATACACCTTAGTTTCAATTTAATGATTATAAGAAAATCCTACTGATGAAATAAATGTTTACTCACTTGAAATACAAGGCAAGGTCAGTTGCAATAATGGCGATGTCGATTAGGTGGAAAACATGCTCTGTCTGTCTTCTGTTCAAATTCTGGAAAATGTTTAAAGTCTGCAACCAAAAAGATATGTCTCAATCAGTCATTCTGTATAGCAGTCTGAAAGATTTTTCAACCAGTTTTTGTTTTTTTCACAAAAGCCTTTTTTTTTTTTTTTTACCTCATCTCCAAGTAAAAACTTCCCAAACTCTAAGTGATGTCTCTCCATAATAGATGACCCATGGAGCTTTGCTAATGGATTTTGTGATCTAAAAACATATTAGAAAAATCACATTCAATGTCAACATTGTGACATTATAATAAATGTGGTTTATTTGTTATATAACTTAAGCTTGGCATATGCTTCATTCTAAAATTCTGCCTTGTCAGTGAGTGTGACTTACTTCACTTGGTAGAGATTATTGGTGCCTCTGTGGTCAATATCATGTAGGAATCCTGCCGTGATCATGGCCATGACTTCCAAGTCTGTGTAGTATCGCTTCAGCTGCCCTGTCTGACTCCACACATAATTAAACTCTAATTATAGATACCACAGTATCAAATCTCAAATTTGTGCTAAATTGTTGTTTAAAGAGGTTCATACCGTTAGTAATGTAAACATGGTTTGTCCAACATTAAAGCCATGGCGCCAGTTGTGATAGGTGATCTTTCTGTAGCCCTTGCTTACAGAGTACATAAACCGTACTAGAACCTAATGGAGAAAATGATAGCAGGTCATTTGATATCTGATATCTCAATTTTTTTTTTTTACAGATTTTCTGTGTGGACATTGTAAACAACGTTAAATTGTATCAGAGTTTTTTGTATCAAAGGTCCTTTGTTATGCTAATATTAAATAGGTTTAAAGATTCAAAACTGAAAACTGTTTTTAAAAATGATAATACTTTAAAAATGAGTCAACTAACCAAACTTGCTCTTGAGATTTTATTATGAGTCCTAAAGATGCAAAGAGAGTTGGTTAAACTCTAGTCACGAGGTGGATTTTTTCCCCCTCATCACTGTAGCCTTGAAATCAGCACTGTATGCTACACTTAATTGGGACATCTCCTAACAGTAAATATCCCAACACTAAACAGGTCTTACTTTTAGGTACACAATGTTGGAATATTGGTCATGAAATATCTCCAATTTAACACATCACAAATCTCCTCATATTCACTTAGTAACAAAACAAAAACTTTATCTACCGCTGCTAATTGGCAGAAATACTGACCTCCTGAGGGACCTGAAACTTCTTCACAACACCAACTTCATAGTACATTTGGATGCCACACATCACCAATTCCAGCTCTGAGCAGTCAAAGTCACAAAAGTGGAACTCGTATATCTCAAATTTATTTCTCCCTGGAAGTTCTTTTTTCTACATAAAGAGATATGAGATATGGAAGACAAAGGTTATGTGTATATAAATGAAATCAGCTATAATGTTTACTAAAAACAATTGACTAAAATGTTACACTAAGATTGTATTGTATTGTATTTGGATTAAATAATTGTATGCCTTATCATTTGAGGGTGTCAATGTCACAGTTTATCTCTGGGTGCTGTGCAGTATTTTTCATTTCAGGTTTTGTAGGACTCTTATTATGAAACTACCAATATCCTGTTTGGAATCCTTTTGGATTCAGATGTATTTACGTACAAGGCAAGGTCAGTTGCAATAATGGCAATTAGTTGGAAAACATGCTCTGTCTGTCTGTTTTCTGTTCAAGTTCTGTAAAATGTTTAAAGACTGCAACCAAAAAGATGTCCCAGTTGTTTTTTTTGTCTGCCATTGTTGTTATCTTGTCTGATCTTTTAGTTCACTGCCAGTTCTGTTATCTCGTTGATGCTATCCTATGCTAACTTTAATAAAGATTTGCCAAGACCAGTTCTTCATTAATGCCTGACGGACCGCAAGACCCACAAATATATGTACTGTAGGTAATCCCAATTTAGAATGTGTTACCGAGATTAATGTGCAGGATCCTAGTTGATCATAAATCCAGGCTAAGGTAAAAGATCCAGTACATGTTGGCCTGGCTTTCAATGCAACATCCAACGTCCTGTCTCAAAGTAGGGCCAGTAGGACAGAGCATCAAGGTGCCCATGATGAGGCTGACAGGGTACGTTCCTGCACTGTGCTCCAATAGAAAAGTTGACAGCACAGAGTGCCAGGGTGTTCAGGATAAAGCCAACAGGCCAGCTCTTTGCAACGCTCACCCATAGAAGGCTGACAGCACAGAGCACCAGGGTGTCAAGTGAGGCTTTCTGCAACACACTCCAACAGAAAGTTAACAGCACACTCTCCACTCCCTGCACAATATACTGTGGAAGTCAACCTGGTGACCTGTCCCAACAATGCCATCCATGGCCTGTCCAACAAATTCCTGTTAGCGCCTGTTCCAGCCAAATCCTGTTCCACTCAAGCCATGTCCTATTGCCCCAAACCATTCCCTGCACCACTATACCTGACCATGCTCCATCCAAGCTGAGCCCAGGTCTGCCAAAACCATACCCTGCTCATCTTAAGTTTTCCCTGGGATTAACCCTGTTCTGCCCAGTCCAGCCTCAGCCAGACCCTGTGACACACCTAATTCTGATGATTCCCTGTCCCAGTCAGGCTCACACCAAAGGCTCACAAAGTGCCCATATCTGTTCTGGCTAGGTCTCTCCTAAGCCTTAAGAGATAGCCTTTTCTGCTCCAAGCCTTAGCCCAGAGCCAGTCAGACCCTTGCAAGAGGCTAAAAAGGCAGCCTTCCTGGTCATGAGCTCGGGGGATGCTCCAACCCATAACCTACACCAAGTTGTAATTTTTTTTTGTTTCTTAGTCTAACATCCAGTTTAATAACAATTTGTCTGCAGCTAAATCCGGCTCCTCATCATTAACTGGTAGCCAACTGGTTAGTTCATCACTGGGGTAAAAATCCAATTTGCAAATGGGCATGAATATTGCACCAACAATACAACAGCATCTTAGGTTTTGTCATGCAAATAAAACGTGTTGAGGTGGGGGTGATATTGTTACCAAGCTTATAATATGAATTTACCAGGATTTGCCGAAGTTCATCTTCTTCACATTCTTTTGGTTCTTTTCCAAAATATTCCCTGGTTTTCTAGGGAAAAAACAAAATATGCACTGTATTGTCTTGTATTGTCTATTTTCCAGGATTATGTGATTTTTGTGACTCAATACTTTGCGCCTACGACTTACAAGGATATTCTGAATTTCATCATCTCGACACTTTACATGGTACAGCACCATGTCTTGGGCAATGTCTTTTCTGTTCTCCAGTTTATTCATCTTGTCATAGGTGTCTGTGTTGAGTGCCGACCAGCCCAGAAATTGGGTCAAAGCCTTTAAAATGAACATTTTCATAAATGATAATTAAGACTTGTGTTTTAAATAGAAAACAAGTAGTTAGTTACTAATAACGTGGTGGTTTTCCAAGTTTAAAAATTAAGAAATGTACCTCCATTAGTTGTTCATCCTGTTCATCGAATGGCTTGCCATCCTTTCTGTTGTAGAAAGTTGCCACTCCCATAATTTCTTCCTTTTTGTTGACAATTGGCAGAGACAACACATTTTTAATGGTCCATCCACTGTCATCAAGTGCCTCGTTCTAAGGATAGAAGTGCATGCTTGGTATTGGAGACATGAGATGTTAATTGTTTTTCTTCCAGTTTAGCCTTTTCTAAACCCCACCCACTGCCGAATGTCACTAGCTGCATAACAACCACCAATCTGTGACCGTAAGGGTTAATACCTCTAAGATATCTTTTGAAAGGCATTGGAAAAACAAGGCAGATGGGACTGAATGATGGCATGATCAGTTGATCTAATTAACAGCTTTAACACCACAACCTTGATACTACCTAACGTCTGGTCAATTTGCCAACGCCCTCCTATTAGCTAGCTTTCCCTTATTAAATGACAAGTATAGACCAGGAGAAATATAAAGCAACCATGGCTTCAGACTGCTGCTCATGTTATATCTCAGAGCAGCTGAACACTTAAAAAAAAATTGCCCTTCTCCACAGGAGCTCATAGACTGCCATGATTGTTTTACTGTCAGGAGAGATTGACAAGGCAAAGAGTCACATAATTCTACCCATGCCAGTACACAACCACTTATGCATAATGTCTGTAATGCTCCTGCACTGTGGCCGAAATTAAATATTTCAATGCAATTTGTCAGTTTTTACTGACAAATTCCTGACAACCAGATTTTATGATGCTAAAACTATACGTCTGATTGGGATTATACAGCTGTCCCACTCATGAACCTCCTGATATTATTGTTTTATAAAAGAGAAATGTCTACCTGAAATTTGAACATGTCCTCTGCTGGTGCATTCATGATATTGCAGATCTAGAACAGTGAAGAAAATAAAACAAAATGAAATGTGGCTTCCAGTTTTAATACATTTTCTTTATGAATTATATTAGCATGCAAAGAATGGTTACACATACAAAGCCACTTTCTGCTACGTAGGTGGGTAGTCCACTCGCCAGTGCCCAGTGGTCTGCAGGTGGATTTCTGTAACATCAATAATCAATTGTCATTTGTTTTAAAAAGATGTTAATTGTCTATTAAAGCAGTTCCTAAAATAGTAAAATCACAACTGCAACAAGAACTACAATTTATAGTTTTGTATTCATGTGCTCATTCTAATATGTTCTAATATGTTGTTATCCTCTATAGCAACAGCTGATTAACAGGGACATGCACTACCGACACATTAACTGATTAAAAAGCATATTTATTTGTTTAGCATGTATGGAATAAATCTCCATTGTCAGCATTTTCTAACCATAAAATGTAACAGAATGACAGAGAAGTGTCAGGGCATTTTTTTATTAATTTTTTTTAATCTCTGCTATATACTGTATCAAGTTGCACTATTTTGGCTTATTTCCATCATGAGAACAACAATTATTTATGACTTTTATACCACAAATGGTAACTGAAACTACCATGTCTAGTGGGCATTTTACAACATTAAACATAAACAGATGAAAAGTATGTGATTGATTAATAATTGCTATATATTGCCATTTCTATATTATGTAGTATGTCCTGTTTATTCCAGTAAAGTTGTAATGTACTGTGATCAGAACTATACTGTATTAACTGTAACAAAGGCTGTAAGGCAAAACTTACGGTATGACTTTAATGTCTTCCTTTCCATGCAAAATGTAGTCAATGACTTTGTAGAAATTTATTTCCTGCATGAGCACACATGAACACATGAGCCTCCGTGTTTATTAATATGGCCAAATGTGAAACATCAAAGTTGATAAATCACCTACCCTGCCATCTGGAGTGACAGGACCAGAATATGGTGGTTGTTCTCCCATTAGAACAGGCCAGACATCAAAGAACTCCTGTCCAACACGACATGAGAAATAAGGGTCAGACCCAAGTCAAGTATTGAACGAGTATGTATTCATTTATATCAGTTTAGTTTCTGGTAACAGGAAATCTGACATATTAGACGAAATAGTTTGAGAGCTCAAGCTCATGGTCGATAGTCAGACCATCAAGAAATGCATGTAGGATTTTTTTATTAATCAGGAGGAAATGGAAAGGTGGTGAGTACATAAACTTCATCACTTGTGGAGAACTGAGAGATGGGAATTTGAAGGAAGTTGAATTTGGCCACTTTATATATGATATTTTTTGGACACACCTTTTCCTTAGTCATGTCCAGTAGACCGACAGAGTAGCGGTCACAGTTGAGGTACGCGCGCACTGTGTACAAAGCTTTGTGAAACTGACGCTCAATATCCGTGAGCTCTTCGAACACTTTGTTAGCGGACCACAAAAGCAGCTGTACACAAAACATACCACAAAAAAATCATATTGCAATATTTGACGACATTTCAACAATTTATGATATGCACCATAGTTTTTGATTATAGAGATCTAAAACATTTAAAAGACATGGTTCCTCTTTCCATAGTTCATATTTTTTTTTATTTAATAAAATATTCAAAAGTGCCCTTAAAGATAATATGATTTCTATGACATACTCACCTGGCCTTTACGTGTCTCACAGTTGTGCAGATAGCTCAGGTGATAGATCTTCAAGTTCAGTGTGCCAACTTTTAGATACTTTAAAAAAAGCTGTGAGAGAAAGACTTCAATCAAGACATACACATATTAAATTGAGTACAGTATTAAGGGTTTTGGTGAAGGCCTAACACTGGCTCTCAGGCAGTTCTGTAGAACCTTAAACTACTTTGATAATTACTTTTAGCAATCCAGGGTTAGACAGCAAGTGACCAAACTAACACTTAAAAAAAGGTATGTAGGTAAAGAAGAAATATGCATTTAAGGTGTTCTATGCTGTAAATCACTCACATCTTCATCCTCATCTGTGAAATGGGGTCCATTATTTTTATTGACTGCCATGATGACCGCCACCACATCTTTGCCGTTCATGATGGGGGTAGCCAAGATGTTGCGGGTGGTGTATTCCGTCAGCTCATCAACGAATGTACTGAAGTAGCTATTCTGGAATTAATAGTAATTTTTAAATCAATAAATTACCTTTTTTCT
>JAOVVB010000020.1:18516265-18537967 GCA_028570985.1 Heterobranchus longifilis | reverse complement strand
AATCCCTCGTCATCAGGGTTATGGAACTGTCGTCGTGACATGGATTAATATTTTCAAGAACATACATAAGACCAACTTTTGCGATATAATTACAAGTGCAATTTGTATCACTGTCCTACTAGCGGGGAAAGAACTCCAGGATCGGTACAAGGACAGTCTAAAGATACCTCTGCCTACTGAGCTGGTAGTAGTGGCCTTAGCAACAGTGGTTTCCCACTATGCTGATTTAAACAGTCAGTACAACTCAAGCATCTCAGGTGCCATTCCAACTGGTTTCATTCCCCCAAAGGTTCCAGATTTCGAACTAGTCCCAAGAGTAGCAGCTGATGCCATTCCATTGGCTATAATCAGTTTTGCCTTCACTGTCTCCTTGTCAGAGATGTTTGCCAAAAAGCATGGCTACACTGTCAGGCCAAACCAGGAGATGTTAGCAATTGGCTTTTGTAACATCATCCCATCATTTTTCCACAGTTTCACCACAAGTGCTGCACTTGCCAAGACTATGGTGAAAGACTCAACAGGTTGTCGAACACAAGTTTCAAGCGTGGTGAGCGCTTTCGTTGTGCTCTTGGTTCTTTTGTTTTTAGCACCGTTCTTTTACTCCCTGCAGAAATGTGTCCTTGCCTGCATCATTATTGTCAGTCTGAAAGGAGCCCTGCGGAAATTCAGAGACTTTCCTAGACTTTGGCGCCTCAGCAGGATTGATGCGATCGTCTGGATGGTGACCATGTGTTCAAGTGCTTTGATCAGTGTAGAGATTGGACTTGTGATTGGAGTAGTCTTCTCTATGATCTGTGTCTTAGTGCAAACCCAACGTCCCAAGGCTTCGCTACTGGGCCAGATCGAGGATACTAATCACTATGAGGATATGGATGACTATGACCACCTTGTGATTATTCCAAAAGTAAAGATTTTTCGCTTTCAGGCTCCACTTTATTATGCAAACAAGGACTTCTTTTTAAAGTCCTTATTCAAAGCAGTTGAACTTGAGCCATTTCTTGAAAAAAACAGAAGGAGAAAACTAGAGAAAAAAGCAAAAGCCAGGACTGCAAAGCAGACAGACAATGAAAATGGTGATGTTAGTTTAAGTTTAGTAGCAAGTGAAGTAGATTTCCACACCATAATCCTTGACTGTTCTTCTGTCCCTTTTATTGATACCACAGGTATTAACACTTTGAAAGACATAATAAAAGATTACAAAGAGATTGGTGTAAATGTCATCCTGGCATGTTGCAACACAACAGTCTTAGATATTTTAAGAAGAGGTTCTTTCTTTGGATCTGATGATAAAGACATTTATACGCGGTCATTCCACAACCTTCACAGTGCAGTTTCTTTTGCCACAAACTATGCTGCACAATCAGATGACACTACATCAGTGTAAAGGGAGTACAGTCTGATTCAGTGCTGCCTAATATCAATAAGATACATTTCAATACTATTATTATTTTTTTTTTTTACTAAGATCGTTTTTTGTACATAATACATGATTAGTTGCAGGAGATTGCAGCATTAACTATGTATTTTTTTAACCTTATACAGAAATTCACACTGTACATAAATTCATCAGATTTTGCGTTTTCTTTTACTGTAAGACAGTGCTATTGTTACTCTATGTACTTATGCCACATTCATATAATGTGGAAGAATAGAAAAACTTACCATTGGTCCCACTTGTAATCATTCATGCATTGCCGTTATTTAACTGTTTTTTTTAAACATACATTTGATAGCATTAGTATTTGTGTTAATGTGTAATAAGTGCATATTGTCCTTCATTTAATAGACCAAAATAGAGTGCAGTTTGCTGATTGTAATTCATAATGAGATTAAATAATGACTAAAATGTCTTATTTTGGATGTGTGACATGTTTATGTCGGCCATTGCAGCACTACTGGTCAATGAAATCAGGGCTATCAAAGCTTCCAAAGCTTTAAATTCTTACTCAAAAGTTGTCATGTAGTGTCACAGTGGGAATTTGGGAATTAAAGGTTTTCCTATACAATGTGAATTCAGCATTAACTAACTCTTAAGAATGCGACTAATGTGAATTTTGTATTAATAAATTAGATTGATTTTTCTTATCTTTCTGGTTTTCCTTTTTTATTTAATATCTAATTATTATTTTGAACCTAATATAATCACTGCCATGTTGACACTGTTGGGTCCTTGGGCAAGGCCTTTAATCCCATTGCCATATAAAACCCCTCTGTTGTTGCCAGTCCTAAAGGCCAGATGAGAAAGTATGAGGGTTGGGTGTCAGGATAGCATCCTGGCCTGATAAAAATCATCATTGCTATAAAAATGATGAAACCCGCCATTTGATCTGCTAAACAGTACGTGAGGAACAAAAAAATTACATGTTTTTATCAATGTATAGTTGATATGTACAGTATATGTCTAGAGCTTTATGACACAAGCTAAGATAAATAATAATAATTTTAAAAAACTGCTTGTCATATTACTTAAACTGACACGATAATTAAAAAATGTTGATAAAGATGCAGAAAACACTGAATCATTTTTAAATAACACCACTTAACCCATTATTTTAAATCTTTAATTATGTGGAGCTTCTGAAATACAATTCCATGTGAATGAAATTATTCCTTGATCCTGGTGCTCTGCACTGGAGTCCCACAGGGTTGGTACACTCTGCTCTGGGTTGTGTCCTCTTGCTCTACACTCCATATACCCATATGCACATCAACTCATAACACAAAGACTATTAATTATGTGAATGACATAACTGTAGTAGGACTGATACAGAACAATGATGGGTCTTCTTACAGAGATGAAGTGCAAAAAAGGACTGCATGGTGTTCGGATAACACCTTGGTACTTAATTCCTTTAAGACAAAAGAACTGATAATTGAATTCAAAAGGGAGACAGAGGAACCTTCTCATCTGTACAGCAAAGGAGACAATGGTGGAGCAAGTCAGTAATGTCAAATTTCTGGGCACACACATCTCTCAGGATTTTTCTATACATGGACTTCTAACACCCCCTTTCTGGTGAAATTGCCACAGCAATGGCTCTACTGTATATTCAAGGTCCCTGAGGAGAGTGAATCTGTCCCAGAAGCTCCGCTGCTGTCCTTTTATAAGTGTTCTGATGAAAGTATTCACTCTCATGACAACCTGGTGTTTTTTACAAGCTGCACCATGGCTGATAGAAAAATAGCACTACAGAGAGTTATTAAAGCAGCACAGGACATCTTAAATACACATCTACTCTCTCTCACAGAAATACACAGAAACTGATGATTATAGCGAGCCACAAAAATAATCCATGACTCATTTTACCCAGGTAACCATCTTTTTTTACTCCTTTGCTTATGGGAAAATGCTATAGGACTATTAGGTCCCACACCTCTAGACTTTTGAAACATTTCTGTTTAAGTGCCAAAAGAACTGAATCCTCAGTAGAATTTTGCAGGATCATGGAAAGTGTTAATATTATCCTATTGGATCTGTGCGATGAGCAATATTTTATTTCATTTTGTTACTAACTGTTTATTTACGTATATATGAAAGTTCTTGTCTTTTTATCGCTTATCCATGTACCTCTCATTTCTTTTATTTACTTTTTTCTTGTACCACTGAGAGGATTTGCACCAAAATTTCACTGTACAACTGTGCAATGACAATAAAGGCATTCATTCATTCTACTTCAAAAGCAATAATGTTAATTAGAACTTGTAATTTGTAGCTGCATTATTGTTTGTGCTTCCATGAAGTAAACTAACCAACACGTACTGACCAATCAGAATTGAAAATACCAGTGCCAGTAACCATACTAAGCAATAACACTGCCTATACCATGTTTGACAGATGATGTGGGATGCTTTGGATCTTGACCTGTTCCTTTCTTTGTTCGTACTTTTCTCTTCCCGTTGTTCTGGTACAAGTTAATCTTGGTTTCATCAGTCCAAAGAATCTGGCAAAGTCTAATTCTTTACTTGAGCATTACTCAGGCATCTTTATTTACTTCATAAAGCAATTTATTTACTGTAGACTGACATCACTGTAAAATGACATGCCCATCATGTCAAGAGTGTTGTGAAAGGGTTCCTCTTCACCATGGACAGAATTCTGAATTCTTCCAATTTAGTTGTCCTCTGTGGTTTTCCAGGCCTTGGCGAAGTACCTACATGTGCCTCCTGTCCATCATACAGTGGCATAGAAGCATAAACACAAAGGGAAAAAAGAATACTCATACACTGGAGAGATGCTCAAAATTTTATGTATTACTTATAAAGCAGGTTTACTCAAGTACTGTACATGGCTTGTGTACGTCATTTACAACAGTCGCTGTCTTACCGCATGTGGTCGCTAGGGGGTACCCTTTTTTTTTAATCTCGTTTGCATTCTTTTGGATTTTTATCACACATCTTTCAAGGTTACAATAAGGTTACGTATACTATGTAATAAGTTACCAAATCGTATTTCTCACACAGAATACTAAACTACATTTAACTACTCCCATTCAGGGTAAGTTATACACGACACATTAACGCCATACTGTACACTAGCGCAGAATGCTAAGGCGTGCCTGTGGTGTTTATGGCCGCTAGGTGGCAGTAGGAAGGCGCTTTGCTCCAGGAAGCCCTAAAAGATGAAGAAGAGACGCCGCGACGCGATTCAAATTTGAACGCGGTGAATGTGCTCGCGCTTCCCCTCGGGCGGGATATTTTGTTATTCTCCTTTTCAGCAGATTCCCGACTGTGATTAATTAAAGGTGGTGTATACCCAAAGGGGAAAATGATGTCGAGCCGAAGAAGGTATGTTTGAATGCTTGATATAACAGAGCGTTGTGCGAGAGTAAGCGAGTGAATCACAGTAATATTAATAATAAACAGGAGTAACTTAATAGGAGCAACGGCAGACCATTACTCTTCATTATTCTTACTCTGGTGTGAGCAACTGCTAAATGCTCTTATTGGGGGGGTTTGCTTATTTATTCTACTTTGTTTTTTTTTTTAAGTTAAAAATATTGTACTTCCGGTTTCGTGTTAAGACAAAAAAAAACAGACAAATA
Source organism: Heterobranchus longifilis (assembly GCA_028570985.1). Lineage (NCBI taxonomy): Eukaryota > Metazoa > Chordata > Actinopteri > Siluriformes > Clariidae > Heterobranchus > Heterobranchus longifilis. Next base: position 18,532,925 of record JAOVVB010000020.1, on the reverse strand, counting down.
ATGCAGTTCTATTTTACAACTGTGTTACAGCCGACATTATCGGCTTCCTCCTTACAGTGTGTGTAAAAAAAATGCTAGAAGAATTTAACAATGTGCATGCAAAGACCCTGGGGAGGTGAAATAGCCATGGGAATAATATATTTAGTATTTTTTCTATTTTTTTTATAAACGTATGTCCATATGTTGTAGATAATAACTACAAAACAAATGATACTGTAGGTAGCTTTACTTTTATTATTGTCTGGCGTTTCAGACACTCTGTAGAGATGTTGCCCAGCAGTGTTCTGTCACGTGACAGATTCAGGGTCTCAGCCTTGTTTTTCTCTCCTCATGTCCATGGGGTTTCCTTTCTCTGGTCTCCTCCTAACCCTACAATCATACCAGATCCCTGAATGCTGAAAAGATGTCAGTCAGCTCAAAGAACTAAGGAGAGTAGAAAGCAGTGTTAAAATTGCGGTGTTGCACCGTAGAGGACTCTCTACGACCAAAGACGTGGATCAATACTGAGGGGGAACATTTAGATAAGATTGTCTGCTTTTAACTGGCACTTCCACACACTAAGAGTTTGAGACACAGAACAAGACAAGATCCGGATAGGAAGCATTAGATGTTTTGTTTTGATGAAGACTGAACTGGAAAATTGACTTTAAGAGGCTGGAGAAAGAGATCGACAGCTGGTGGTAATGCAACCTATTGGCTTCCAACCACCCATTATACAAAAAGGAAAAAGAAAGATGTCAGTAGCGAGAATGCATTTTATTTTATTAATTTTTTTGAAGGGGGCTCAGCTTTTTGCATTTAATATTCTATATTCAGAATATTTTTATTGTGTTCACATCAATCACAGTTTATTGTATAAAAATCTTTTCTGTTTGTGAAAAAGGAGCTGTTATGTTTAATCATCACACCAGTTAATGTTCGCTGAGGTCATTAGCGAAGTTTAAAGACTGTTCTAAAATGATTTTTTTTCCCATACAGTGAAGCCCTGGCTTCTTCCCTCGTAACGGGCATCAATCATGCCATGGCGAGGCTGGTGGACATCTGGGACAGTATCGGCATCATGGAGGACCAGAGGATTGAACGGATGCAGACTGTTAAGAAGCATATAGAAGTAAGTAGAAGCTTTTATTTTGATCTGCTTTTATTAAGTACATTTCTCTTAATCCTTCTTGTTTCACAAAGGACCTTTTGACGGATATGATCACAGAAGAGGAGTCACTGAGACACCGCATCAAAACCAGCATCATTACAACTCAGAAGCAATTGGAGAAGCTGTGTCTCGAGTTGTCCATGGAACCATACAAAGTAGGTTTGACGGGATGGTTTAATGCAGTTCAGCGATTGATATTAACTTTAAAGAATTTAGTATAAATCAATAAACATGTATGTTCCTTTCTTGCCCGGGGTCCTTTATTTATTTATTTATTTATTTATTTATTTTTAAGTAAGCTGTAGGTAATTTCCAAATCAATTGAGTATGCTACTGTGAGATTACATTAATCTTTAACCTGGTGTTTGAGTTTTCTCAGTGAGCATGTCCTTGTAATATCTTGACAAAACGTTTACACAAAATCCCAATTTAAGTAATAAAAAAAAAAAAAAAAGTTTGTGCCATACGACAGTGAGCACTCTCTCACGTGTGTTTGGAACGGGTAAGAATTTTGGCATTCATGGCGAAAAAAATACAGAAAACCAAAATTTAATAAACACACAAAACTACAAAATTAAATAAACTACACACCTATATAATATGAATTCAAAGTGACTTAATTTTATAAGTAATTTTTTTAAAACTGAAGGAAAAAAAATCAGGATAATGGACATGAGAGAATATCTTGCCAAACCTGCTCTTCTCATTTATCCAAGTAAAATAAATGTAGTACAGAGTATTTTCTCCTTATCTCAAGGGTTTGTTCATATTCCTTTAGAGCTACAAGGTTTTAAAAAAATGTATAATTTTTTTTAACACATTATTTTTTTAACTTATTAACATGCTAACACACACTTCAGATTTCATCAGTTAATGCAAAAATGCCTACCTATACCAGTTGTCATCTGTGAAGTGTGCTGTTGTACCCAAGTATTTACTGGTGATTGTAGCTCTTGAACATAGTATGTAGTTAGTGTGACACAGGCCACAGCTAATTTGACAAACTAGAACCAAAAGTTGAAGGTTTGCAGATGGACGTAGTTCTGAGAACAAATTAGACCTTGCAGTGCAGGTTCAGTCTAATAGGTCCTGATTCTAGAACTCTGTGGTTCTAAGATTTGCCCAGCTGTGCCACATTGAGGAAGACTTACAATTTATGTGTTGAATCATTTTAACCCGTTAAGTCTACTTTCCCAGTGTAGCATATAACACATATTGTGTAGCACATATTGAATAAAGTGATTGGCCTCTCCAAATCAGTTCTACTCTGTCGTACACTAATACAGCAAAAATATATTGGCCCTTATTATAGTGGTAAAATAAATAGAATAAAATATATTTTCACCACAGTCATGCAATAGACAAGGTGCTGCTGAAATCACAAATGGCTTGACCTCTCTGATTCAGCACTGCCCTGTAGTACACTCATGCAAATTACCAACCAAAAACTTAAGAAAAATGAATAAATAACGATTTTAGCACATGCATGTAAAACCTTTATCATCCTCTTGCCACCATGTCTAAAGAAAATTTCTAGGGAAAACACTGGTTATCCTAATAGACTAGTCTGTATAACACCTCACATACAATAAAGAAGTTAGCACTTGGTTGCATGCAGGTGGATTGTTTGTTAGCTCTTATTTTTCAAGTATCGTCCTATTCTTTGTTTAGATAACTAATAGAAAGTAGCTATATATTGAAACAATATTCTTACTTTAGAGACTTACAAATGTGCTGTGGCCTTGGATAATTTGATCATTTATTGTTTATGTAAACAACTGCGCTTAGATGCCCCTAATAAGCATCCCAAAGATTTTATAGTGACAATGACTGTGTAATGAACCTTTTCAGTTAGAGGAAGACCTGACGGTTCTACAGATGGAGAAGAACCTGCGCTGTCGTCTGGACACTTTGCTGAAGGAAAAGAATGATCGTCTGAAGGAGCTGAGTGATCTGATGCAGCAGGATGAGGAGCTGTGTGTGACGCTATGTGCTACACCCTATTACATTCCCACTGGCAGCTTGCCCTCTCTCACACAGCTGCAGGAGCTCCGTGAGCACATCAAGCAGCTTAGCGAGGAAAAAGTAAACGTCACTACCAAAACAAATTTTTTTTTGTTTGTTTACTTAGTTTTGCATCATATTAATCTCTATACTGTATATCATCTTTTCATGTTATAGCTCCTGGAAAACGTTTCTATGTACAGAAGCTACAGCTCAAACTGATTATCATTGGGTGATATGTTGTCAATTAATGCTTTTCATTGGGTGGCTCACCACAGCAGGTTAACCATACCCCTCTACGTTGTTGCTGTTTTCATATAAAGTGTACTGTAATATGCGCTATGTAGTAACTAAATGTACTGTAATGCAGCTTAAAAAGCTGTACTGCTTTTAATTCTCTTCTTACCAAGTGAGCAAAGTTAAACGCTTTGTTAAACAAAAGAGACTACTGGTTTAGATAAACGTTTCGGCTGCCATGCGGAAGGCCTCGGTTCGATTCCCAGCCAGTGCCCAAACCCCAACCACAGGATGTAGTGCCGGTCCCAAGCCCGGATAATGGGAGGGTTACGTCAGAAACGGCATCCGGTGTAAAACCTGTGTCAAGCTTGTATGTGCGGACCCGATGGTCCGCGTTTGATGACCTCTTGTCGGGAGCAGCCGAAAGACCAACATTAACAACGACTGATTTAGATAAATGCAGTCATGTAGAAATGTATTACTTTTTTTTTTTATTGCAAGACATCTATAATGAGAGAGACATTTGTCATTAGTGTTTAAACATTTGTGACAAGTGTAATTTGTCGGCATTTAATATACTGAGCTTTAGCTGAAGAGATTCAGTAACATTTTTTGTACAGTGCTTTTAACAAGAGTAATTGTTTACTCAAAGCACCTTTACAAAATCAATTGAAAATTAGGGAATTGAGTATGAAATATGTATAAAGCAAAGATGGAGACTTTTTATTTTACTGCTGATTGTAAGATATTAAAGCAGATTTTTTTTCCCAGTATAAACAGCCTTATTTTCCATCACCCTCGTCAACCATTTACTGGCACATGACTAGAGTTAATTGTACACATTTCTTGACCTTTTACTCTTCACAGGGTTTTGAAAGTTTTAACATTGGCTAATCACCACTCACTACAGGATGCTGACTATTAATCACAGCTGTGTCATTGTTCCTGTGTGCAGGAGAACAGGGTAAAGGTGTTCTCTGGGCTCCGGGAGAACATCAGAAATCTAATGGATGAGATGGGCCACGAGCCAGAAACCAGTCTGGAGCGAGAGTCTGTCTGTCCTGATGCAGATATTTTCCTGCTCACACATGAAAACATCAAAGCTCTCAAGCTGTTGCTCAGTCAGGTAGTGTACAGTTTCAAAAGCGTTTTATTATACTAATGTTAAATAGTAAATCATTGGTCATTTAGATAAAATCAACAAGATCCACGTGTTTACATGTGTCTCATGTCTAGCTGGAAATGAAAAAGGAATCTATGATTTCATCCCGGGACAAGCTGAAGGATCGTGCCACCAGCCTGTGGAATCGCCTGAGCTGTCCGGATGAAGGGGCAGAGGAATTCAAACGGGAGCCTCTGAACACTCTCTGTGATGACATCAGAAGGGTATGAGATTAGAGACCTGGAACTGTCTATATGTTTACGTACGCTGTCTTTCTACTCTGACGCACCCATCATTTTGTAATAGGATTAATCTGGACTGATCAGATTTTTCAGTATGCCAAAGTCCAGTCTTTTTGCTCCTTAGCATTGTCAAACCTTTTATGCCCACACTGTTATTTATTCCCAATCCTGTGAGCTCCCATCACATTGTGGCAATGTTCCTTCTTTCACTATTAAGCATAGCTATGTTTTTTACGGTTTATATATAAATACCATATATAAAAAAAATATGCAGCTTAAAATATTTAAGTGATCTTCATCTCCTTCGTTGCTTCCTCCCCCTAGGTGCTACCTAATAATTTAAACTTTTTTGTCTGTTAGTGTGTAAATAATATATGTATGTGTGTCTGTCTGTCTGTTTATGTACGTATAAATTTTATAAAATTAATATATTAATAAATGAATGTCTATGGCAGATTTGAATAGTTTCACTACTTGGGTATTTGTATGGTATTAATGGTGATTTCCAGGTTGATTTCCTGTCACTGTGCTCTTTACACTACTAATACATCATCTCCCCCTTCTGGAGATAATTTGAACTGCAGTAATGTATATGTCTAAGATTATTGAACGTTGATTTGTAAATGATGTTTAGATTAACCTTGTCCCAACCCTTTACAAATCTTTTCAGTTACAGGGGAATTAATTCAATTACCACCCAGTCCACACTGAAAATGTTTCTCTCACACTACTGCATGGCAGCATGAACCGTAATTACACCAAAGCTTAAGATAAATGTCATGTGAACAATGCATTAATATACTTTTTTATTTATAGCTATCATTTTCACTTGTGTACGAACACTAGTGAAATTTACAAATTGCCCAATTTTGATGTCTATAAGTCATGATTTCAAAAAATGTTAATTTACTGAAGGCAGGATTGTGATTTCGGTGCATTTGTAGGAGTGTAAGCAGTAAATGCTAAATGGAACATGTTGCAACAGCATGTGGATGTAGAAAGCTTAGCTTAGCTAACATGTCCATGTGATTTTTAGAATTGTGGCTTTTCATGGAAAAATTTAAAAAAAAATTTTTACTTTTATAAAACATTAATATTTATTTATTTGTTTTATTTAAGTTAGCTTCAGCTTTAACAGAATTAGATGACTGAGGTTGACTTGTGTGTTTGCAGTGGCAGGGTGTGGTCGATAGTCTTGAGCTGCTCCAGAGGACTAAGTTGGAGGAGGTGATAGATAAAGTCCGACAAGAGCTGGTGGTCTTCTGGGACAAATGCATGTTTGGTCCACAACAGCGAGAAACTTTTAACATCCACTTCTGTGATGGTACATCAGCAAGAATTATATTTACCATCATTTCCACTTTTATACTAAATTAATGAAAATCATGTTGTGTTTATAGTTTGTCTTATCACGTTTGCTTTCCTGCAGCTAATTACACCGAGGAGCTACTCAGCCTGCATGACTGCGAGCTGCTGAAGGTGAAGGAGTTTTACGAGAATTCACGTCCTTTACTGGAAAACATTGAGAAATGGGAGAGGAACTGGGCTCTCTTCCAGGATTTCGAGGTGCAAAATTTAAGAACATGCCATTTGATCTTAGACTGATGTTTAAAAATGGATGCTGGTGTTCAGTGAGGATTGCTGATAGTAGCTGTTTTATTCAGAGAAAGGCAGCAGATCCAAATCGCTTCTCCAACAGAGGAGGCGCTTTACTGAAGGAAAGCAAGGACAGAGCTAAAGTGCAGAAGCTGCTCCCTAAGGTACATAAACCACTGAAAATGTATTTCATTACCTATGGCATCATACTGTACATCGTTTTTAATATATTTACCTTAAATTATATTTAACAAATAGAAATGTTTGGCATTTACATAGGTTAAAACTTGTCATAACATTCATTCTTCATATATTATGTGTAATAAACTTTAGTTTACACATCAGAGCAAATTTTATAGGCTTTAAAATGGCATCCTGGCTTTCCCCAAAGAGCTATGGAGAGGACACTATGGCCTTTTTCTCCTCCTTTTGACTAGAGGTCAAATCTGCTGTTGCACTGAACAAAGTTCACTAGTTAAGTACCTGCCACTATGACTGCTTGACCATGGTTTATGTTGTACATTAATGTCAAGTCCTGGGGCAGATTTCAACTTGTTCAGCACAAATTAAATAAAGGGGGTCGATTGCTATTGTATTTTTCTTTCTGCTTTCTGTGTCTTCTATGGTTTAGTTCTCTCTGACCTGCCTCCATAATTATTGTCCTACATGTTATTTTTACATATTTCTGAGATAAAAAAAAAAGAAGGAATAAATGAGAACTCCTTGGTAAAATGTCCAGTAATCTAGTAATATAACCTAGTGAACTAAGTTAGATCTAAAACAACTGGCTGATGGGGCTGGAATTAAACAGAAAATAGGTTTTCAAGCTAGTTTAATTATTTGTTTATTATTAGTTCACTATTAATTCATGTATTTTAAAGAATGCAGCACTGGTTTCCTGTTTAAAAATTCTATTATTTACCTGTCCACACTGGCATGTGACATTTTTGTACTAATTTTGTGCTGATTTATATGCAGTTAAAGCAACTACAGATTGCTGATTACTTAAGTCTGTATTTGGAATGTATAAATGTCTGTATTTGGAATGTATAAATGTAAAACTATATATGAAAAATTAATATAAAAAGACATAGCTTTGATAATGAAAATTAGCATTATCAACTTGCACACACCTTGAACTGCAATGTGTCGGGATAGAACATTTGTAATGGCAGACTGCAATGACTGTAAAGATTAGTAAAGTAAAGATTTTCAGACCAGTTAAGAGACGTATATCACAAAAGCTTGCTACATTAGTAAGAGTGATGCACTGAAGTCAGAGTTTTATTTGTCTGGAAAAAGCAAATAAATTAATTTACATAAATTACTGTGCTTATGTGTACATGCAGCTAGAGGAAGATCTGAAATGCCGCGTGGAAACTTGGGAAAAAGATCAAGGCTCCCCATTCCTGATGAGAGGAGAGAGGGTGATGGAGTACATTTCTAAACAGTGGGAAGAGCATCGTTCACAGAAAGACAAGGAAAAGAACGATCGTGTAAGTGTTTTTGATAGTTAGCAAAGACACTGCAGCTCCTATAATAATTTTAATAACAAGGTGCTTAAACCTTTTCTGAATTACACAGATATCTAAGAAAGCAGACAGCACACAGTTTAAAACCCCGAGTAAGAGACCTCATGGAGCAGCCAACAGCACCGTGACACCCAGCAAGATCCGCAAGGTGCTACAAACTCTAAACTAAATGTTGGCATAATGCTGGGTTTTGTTTGAAGTTGTTTTTTAATCTTTAACCTTTTTCAAATCTTGTTAGACTCCTAATCAGCCCTCTCTGCGCTCCACCACATTGAGCAGCACATCCAGCAGTGTGTCCAGCACGTTTCTGTGTGTGCCAGGCAAGCCTCCACTCTCAGCCAAAGTAATAAAGCATGCTTACATTTGTTATTTCCATATTGTGCACATTCGTGTTAACTGATGTTGTCAGGCAGTCATATTAAGGGATGCACTGATACTGCAGTCGGGATGATTATTTACTGCTGGTAAATGTCTTTTCCAATACTGGAGGCTAGTGGGCTAGTTTAAACAGGTTCCAGCATGAAAGTTTTGCTGTGAACAAAGTAAGGTCCTTGCAAACATATTTTAAAGGCTGGAGTGAAAGAATTTAAGTGGTCTGCACAAGAGCCCTGACCCTCGACCCCAGTAAACCAATGAACAATTCTAGAATGAATTGGAACACCACCTGCAACCCAGGCGTCCGGACCCAGCTTGTGGCCGAACTCCATAGTCATACTAAAAAAATCTAGTAGAATACTTTCTCAAAAGAGTGAAGGTAGATACAGCAGAAAATGCAAGGTCAACTTTAGAATGGGATATTCAGCAAGGTCATAAATAGGTGCCATGCATTTCGAGCACAGAGCAGTGAAGTCAGCATGAAGTTAACCTGTTGCTAGTGAGAGAGCACTTTCTAGCCCTTTGTTGCTAGTGAGAAAGAGCACTAAGAGAGCAGTTTCTTAAGTTCTGCATTTTGTTCTGCAATTACAGCTCAAACTTTTTGCAGATCAGCCCACATTTATGCATTTTGACGTTAGCTGCTGCTATGAAATTTCACTCAAAAATATGTAAAAGGACAGACTTCATGAACTCTTGGCCCTGGCTGTGGCATTGTCAGGAGTCAAACTTGCAAACACCTAATGATGAGGTGATTACTTTCTGTTGCACCATTTAGGAGCCTAAATAAAGTATGTTTTAAGGGCATTATGTTGAAATGATATATCAATTGGGGAAGTTAAATTAAACCAAAGCTAAATTGGTCAAAATGCGTGTGTGAAAATGCTTCCCCGTGCTCCCAGAACCACCATTTATCAATCAGTCCTGCAGTTTGCCACCAGGGAATAAAAACTGAGTCTAGACCTGACCAACCCCCGACCCCAGATCATAACATTCCTTCAGAGGCTTGTACAGGAAGCTCTATGCATGATGGGTACATTGCTTCATGCACTTCTTTTCTTGACATGACATGGCCATCACTCTGGTATAGGGACCACACAGCTGTTTAGTCCTAATCCTGTGAGTCTCATCGTGTTTGTGGAAATAGCCTTATTTTTTGCTGTCAGTTTTTGTGATGCAACCAGGTATTGGCTTTTCCTTTCCCAACCATTTTTTCCACTAGAGGGCGCTATTGCCTAAAAGTTTGAGGTTTAAAAACTTGTCGAGGTTTATCACTTGTGAATGCATAAAGTCCTTTCTGCAATTATGCGTGCCCTCATTTTGTTTTTCACTGGTTTCCTTTTTGTTTTGTTTTTTTTGTTTTTGTTGTTACTTTAGCAGAGGGTTAAAACCTTCGAGACTAGCTCAGCCACTCGGACTCCACTTCAGGAGTTCAACAGTGATCCTAAGCTCACCTCGATCACCTACTCCGACTTTACCGTGAGTAAAAATTACATTTTTATCAGACTAAAGCACAGGGTTGTAAAAAGAGCTGTGACATTAATGTTACAGTGAGTTGCCAGTATGGGTGTGAAATATGATACAAATAGAATGTTGTGATATTTATATTTGCTAACAAACTGTCAACTTTTTTGCTAGTCTTTTTTATTATTATTATTACAAACAACAATAAAATTGTAAATATCCCTCCGAAAAATAATGCTTGTGATATTTTCATGTAATTTTATAATGTGTCACTGCTGGATAAATGATTCCATCCATGCTGAAATCCTACACTAGTCTTGTGTTCATCCCATTAAACACTGTCTAAATTATTCCTAAATTTGACTTTTTGCTGTTAAATTGCTTAAAGATTCCTTTAAAAATACCTGGTTTAATCAGGTTGTGTACAGAATCTAAAAAAAAAAAAAAACACCAAGTGTGAAAGCATCTTAAATGTGGCTTAATAAAAGTATTTACTGTGCAGTCTGTGTGAAATTAGACAGCAGTGTAATTTTTTTTTTATGTTTCGGCTCTGCTGCAGCGAGGTAGAATTGAACCAGCTGTAAAGTGAACAATATGAGCTGTAATTTGAGGATAACTTCATCTAACCTTCCCCCCCTTGCTGTTGCTCAGTCAAACCCAGTCATCAGCCCGTATCACTTCTTGGTTGTTTCCTTTAGTGCGGTAAAATGAAGCTGAGCATGACTCTAGGAAACCTACTGAGCAATTTACCAACTGCAGTATCTGGGAGGATGATTTTTGAGAATGTGTTTGTGCATTTTTAACATTATAATACAAGTCCTGCATTTTTCTTCCCACAGAATGAGTTATCGAGAAAGGCTGATGCTGTTCTAAACTCCACTGTGAAAGATGTGTTGTAATTCACCTTCAAAATGTCTTTCATTTTAGGTCAAACTCTCAGGTGCAGCTATTATCTTTAAGACTTTATTCCTCAAGGCATTTCTTTTTCTTAGATGTTTGTATTTACATTTAAACCATATTTTAAAGTGCTTTCCCTTTAACATTTTAAGGATTTTCTATCAACTTTCCACACTCTTAGAGACGTGATATATTCTATTAATTTCCCCTATTTTACATACTTTTAAGCTGAGCACCTTAAAAGTACACGTGTGTGTGTATATATAGATAAATTACATACGTGTGTTTTTTTTTCTTTTTTTTCTTAACAGCCAAATAAATGTGTACTTTTGTGTTTTTACTTATCTGCTAAGTCTGTGATGTGCATCTCCATTAACCTAAGGTGGGTGTACACTGCAGGATTTTTATCTCACAAAAAAGCACAGGACGTTAATGCAAAATAATAGTTGATCTTTTGAAATCTGTTACCAGGATGTAACTGCAGAATGGGTACGTTTTTCTTAATCTGGATTAGCCAGCAGAACCATACAACACAAAACTATTAAAATCGCAGGGCTGTGATTGAATCATTGCCACTTACCGCTTCCTCTATATTGTGTAAGGCAAAGTCTTGCTTTCTCCCCTTTTACAACCACCTGATTAAACAGTTTATTTTTAATACCAGCAGCTATGACTGTAATGCAGCTGTTTATGTTAATGCACTCATTAACAGTCACAATTTTTTTTGTCAAATATTTCATGATGCTTTAAGTCTTCTTTATGCCAAACTGTGTATTTTAGACCTTTTTAATTACCTGTAAGATGCTCTGCATTGTTTACGTCTGTTACCCTCTACATCACACTTGACTGTTTTTTTTTTTAGTATTATTATATTTTTGTGTGTGTGCTGAACTTTCTTCCAGCTGTCCAGATTACAAAATAGAAAGTAAAAGTATGTTTTAATAATAAAGTAAATTTTCTTTTGTGTAAAGAAAGTGTGCTGCAATTGATTTTTTTAAAAAATAAATACAATACTGAGTACAAGTAATTCATTTTTCCTGCTTTTTTTTTTTTTACATTTTAACAATATTCAACACAAACATACCAGAGAATACAATAAGGTTCGATACGAAATGTCACACAGTGACAAATGTCATTGCTTCTTGTGTCTGAAGCCAAAACTGTACACAAAAATAAATAATTTAAGGAGGAATTTGGATCTACCACACTCTGATCTTTAGCGTGTTGATGGGAAAAGTTTGCTTTAAAACAGTTTAGTCAGAGTTGTACACTGTTCCTCTTACCCAAAGTGGGGTTAAGATTTGGTCATTGGTGTCCAAAATTTAAAATTTGCACTGGAGCTAAAAGATTAAAGCTGCTTTCACACTAGGTGTTTTTTCTTCTTGCTGTGATGCTAGCTAGGTTGGAAGCTCTTTGCTATGGTTACAGTGGACATATTGAATGGCAATTTTTTTTTTAGCATTGTTTCTAAAGGGGAGAAGAAAGCCAGGTGTAAAAGCAGACTGGTTTACATAAAGGGCGCTTGTTGATCTGAGATTAGTGCTCTAAATGCATTACTAATTTATTGACTTAATCATGAACGTCTGACGCTAAAAGGTCTATGTTTGGGGTATGAGGAAATTTGTGTACATTTTTCTTTAAATAATCTCTGTTCAAACCACATGTCTCACTCTGATACTGTACAATCAGAAATTCAATTGTAATCATTTCCCAACAATTACACCCTGACAGTGTCGGTTCTATAACAGAGAAATGGAGAAGGCTCCTCGTGGCTTCTTTGAAATTATATCTGGTTAAGGAGAGGTCAGCTTTTCTTTGCAGGATCCACTATTGTTTTTTTTTTCCTTCATGTAGTAATGTTCACTTGTCACAGCTAAACATCTCTCATATGCTGTTATACTTGGCTTACCCTTTACCATCACCTGGGCAAAATGTGTAAGATGATCCTTCATATTCATTGCAATGATTCAACTGCCAAGTTTGTCACTGAAGGATCTCTGGCTTAGCTAATGTCTTCCACTTATGGATGCTGGTTTGTAGAAACGGGTTGCTTCCATCTGTAAGTTTGTATCGTCTTTGTTACAAAATGCCAGCAGAATCCTGAGATTCCTGTTCACTGGAAAGGATTCGTTTGCCGGTATCACTGTAGCTTCCATTTGGAAGAAACGACAACCTGTGGAGGGACAACACATTTCTAACATTAGCACTAGGGTTACAGGTATAAACGCTTATGTCAAGGATGCACAATGAGCATTGAATGATGAATATAACATGCACTTATGAAAGGGTTATGAACAAAAAGCGTCTGTCTGCAGATTGCCTTCAAAAGTATAATATTGATATATGATATGATCATATCAAATGATATTCAACATTAACATGAGCTAACCTGATGATTTTTAAGAGATGTTTAAAAATATGTTTTTTTTATACCACTAGTAAAGGAAAGCTAACCAACTAGATGTCTGAAATAATTTAAAGTCATAATTATAAACCCCCCTACTAACCCTAGCTACAGCTAACTACTGTTAGAACCAATGATGTCTTAGCAATGCTCTGAATACGTTAGCTAGTGTATTCAGCTAGTTAGTGTAGGTAATATATAGTGGGGCCAAAAAACATTATAAGCAATTCAATAATTATTATCTATGATCTTTTTTATTGCAACAATATGTAGTATCATGTTAGTCACACCATCATTGATGCTATCATGTGACAGTCAAAAGAGGGATACATATTTTCCATGTTGAAGTGTGTATACATTTTTTAGGCACTTCTGTATATTATGAACATTTAAAATTTCTGAAAAAAATATAGCTAGTATTACTAGTGAAAAAGTAGACAGCTTTTTTCCCTTAATGAATGAAATCATTTAAAAACTGCATTTTGTATTTATAGTACTGTTATCTTTGTGTAAAATTAAACTTTGTTTGATGATCGCTATCATTTCAGTGTGACAAATATGCAAAAAAAAGCACTGTATTCAAGTAGAAATCCAATCGTCAGCTGATGTTGATTAGCTGACTAGCATAAGCAATATACAAAATTCAGTATATATGAACATTTCATAACATGACATTAAAGCTCCCTTTGAAATCCTGTCAAGATGGGGGATGTCAGCTTTCTAGCATAAGGATCATAAATATTTATTAAACATGTCTTCTTAAATATCTGGTCATAGTTAGCTCATGTTAGCTATCGAGCATCAGCTAAAAATATAATTTTTTTATTTATTTATAATAATCCACAGATGAGTCCATTCCCAATAACTGAAAATACAAAAAACATGAATAGAAATTATTATAAAATCATGCAAGAAACACTATATTCACCACAACATTTTTTATTTATAAGAGGCAGCTCATGGATGAACAGCAGGGAACTTTTGATGGAAAACGATTTCTCAGTTACCAACAGGTAAATTTAAAGGTCACAAATGATCTTTTACATTGTTCTCCAGCTGATACTGATACTGCACAGTGACTGAGAAATCTTTATTTAAGATCCACAGAAGCATTAAACACAATGGCTTTTGCCACAATATGGACAGAATCTTGGGAAATACCTATTATTATGGGCCTGCCCATTGAATCTGTATGGTAGGAGTTCCGGCAGAACTGGAGATGGCATCTCGATAAGTGTGCTCCTGATAAGTACATGAAATATAGAAGGTAAGTCTGATTACTTTACCACCAGGGTTAACTCTGGTCCATACCTCAGCTTTACATACACTGGGCTGTATTTAACATTTTACATGCTATCAAGGTGGGTAGGGGTAGCTCAGTGGTTAAGGACTACAGTTCAGAAGGTCTCAGGTTCAAATACCACGACCATCAAGTTGTCCCTGTTGGGCCCTTGAGCAAGGCCTTTAATCCTCAGATGTATAATGAGAAAAAAGTAAGTTGGTCTGGATCAGGGTGTCTGCCTAATGTATTATGACTGAATGCTCCATATTTTAAACAACCATGTCCCAAGTTGTTGTGTGGATCAGTTGGTGTGCTGTGGCGACCCCTTGATGGGAGCAGACAAAGAGGTGAAGGAAGGGGGCTACTGTGTAGGATAAATTTCACACACACAAACACACACACACACACACAGACACAGACACAGTTACCGACAGAGATTCTCACTCACACAAGCATGCACACACACACACACACAAACACAAAATAAAAACATGAAAATGATCTGATCGTACCGGGTCTCAGTATTAGGCAAATATAAGATCACCAACATATAACTTGTCATCACTGTTCAATTATTTATCTAACAAAAATTAAGAAAAAAAAGAAAAAAAAAACATGTGGGTAATACTAAGCACCCCCATGATTCAATAGCTTGTAGATCTACCTTTAGCAGAAATAAGCTGAAGGAATCTTTCCTTTATGCCATCATCAGCCTCTTACATCATTGTGTGGAATTTTGGACCATTCTTCTATATAACATTGCTACGGTTCATTGATATTTTTTTGAGCATTTGCTTTTGCACAGCTTTCTTAAGCCCTCATCTGTAATAGAATTTTATCTGGGTTGACTAGGACATTCCAAAACCTTGATTCTTTTATTTTTCAGCCATTCTGATATAAATTTACTGATGTGCTTCAGATCATCGTCCACCCAGTCACATTTGCCTCTAGAATACTCTGATAAACAGAGGATTTCAGGGTCGAAATATTGACTAGAAGATGCCCAAGTCCTGTTACTTCAAAATTACTCAAATTATTAGCCCTCCCGCGCTGTGACAAGTGGGTATGAGGTGTTTCTGCTGAAATGCTGGACATTAAGGCCAAACAACTCCTTTGGTCTCATTTGTCCATAGGACATTGAGCCAGAGCTCTTTAGGATGCAGTTTTGCGACCCTCAGTCGTGTTTTCCGTGTTTTTTTTTAGACAGAAGAGGTTTTCTACTGGCAGCTCTGTCAACTGGTAGCCCGTTTTTTTTTTCCTCTATTTTTTTGAGCATTGCATGGTCTTACCTTGGGGTGTCTTCCACTTGTAAATAATCTTTCTCACTATAGAATGTTGAACTCCAAATTGTTTGGAAGTGGTTTTATAACCCTTTCCAGATTGATAAGCAGCATCGATTGCTTCTCTAAAACCATTGCTTCATTCTTGTTAAATAAATAATAAAGTTATATGCTATTGTTCATCCGTAAAAGTTGACCCACCATGAACAGATGGGTTTTATTCTGTTTTTACACAAAAACACAGAATTAAAAGAGGGGTACTTATTTTTGAACATGACTGTACTATAATATTTTACATTGCATGTATCCCATAAAACTGAACTTTTATTTTTTATTAATTATTTTTGATATATTTATAATAGCCTAACGTAGCCTAACCTCATGGTTGCCTGATTGAATTTGTTGCCCGGCTTGGCGGCCTAGGACTCTTTACCTTCTGGTCCCTATGCACAGTGGGCTTTGGTGCCTTTCTATTGTGATCAGCATTTACTTTATTCATGTGTTGTGCGGCATTGGCTTTTCTGTGGGATCAGAGTGAAGGGGCTTTTGTGGTGTGTGGTCCAGTGTTTCTTTGGTTTCCCACTCCCAATTTTATTTCCTACTCTCAATTACCTCTATTCTCTTCAAAAAGAAAAAGTATAAACAATGATTTAATCTTTTTTTGTTGTACACAACAGATATTTTTTGGTTTTGATAGATTTGGTTTGTTTGTTTTAAGTCAACTATCTAATATATATTAAACATAATTATATTAATATATATTAAACATAAGTAAGAACTAATGTAGCACAAACTGGTATAATGTTCCCTATGATAGAAAGGTGCAGAACACACAGGTGTACCTGTGCCAGGTGCCCATGCTGACCCCTGTCTACCAGCGATAAAACACCTATGATGGACATGTGATCACCAAACAATGAAAGAAGGTGGCGTGGTCTGATGAGTCATAGATATTTTCTTAATATTCAATTCAATTCAATTCAATTTTATTTGTATAGCGCTTTTAGCAATTGTCATTGCCGCAAAGCAGCTTTACAC
>JAOVVB010000020.1:18468492-18482065 GCA_028570985.1 Heterobranchus longifilis | reverse complement strand
ACTGATTGTACACTGCCACACTAGAGGTCAGACCTTAGCCTTATTGAGAGTCTTTGGGATGTGCTGGAGAAGCGGTCCAAGTCTCCCATCATCAATACAAGATCATGGAGAGAAATTAATGTGACTCTGGATGGCTGCATTTTTTTTGGCCAAACAGTAATGTAACTATTGAAGCAGTATCAATAGCTGGATGGAGTGGTGAGACAGGGTTACTTTAACCAACCCGAAGTTGATGATTTTTTTTTTTTGTACAACAGCATGTCCGGAAATGCATTACCAGCGCAATATGTCAACATTACAATTTTTTGATTCATTAAAGAACATCATACTGTATAATCATTTAAAATTCTATTTAATGCTGTGCAACAACAGCAAAATAATAGTCCCTGTTTCACATAAGCCTGTTCCTATAATCAGTTGTTCCTCCACCAGTCTCTATTTTTTTTATCTCGATTTAAGTTAACAAGACAAAAAAAGTTATATATGCTTGCACATGCCCACATTTAATAACTAATTGTCATAATTCTAAACACTCTTCAATTACAATTACCAGGATCCAGACTGGCTTAACATAAAAGTATTTGACCTATCATATGGAGATTGTTGAGTTTGAGGTCAAATCCTGATACCATCTGTTGCCATATCTGCTGGATTGGAAGGGTGCCATACTCTTCCCCCCCTTCCTACATAAGAATACATTTTTTTAACGTTTAAGATAAGAGCTAACTCCACTCCCTGGCAAAAAGTTGCCGTTTCAAAAGAATCCAATTATTAGGCTGGAAGGACAGTGTTTCACTGAAGGAATGGGGTCAAAAAAAAATCCTGAAAGAGTGTTACCATCAGTTATATTAATTAAGCATTTGGTCAAGTTGGGTTGTAAAAAATCAACAGCAGAAAACATAGCTACGTTTAATAATGAAAGCAAGAGCATCTTCACACAAAGTGATGAAAACAGGATTAGAACTAAACAGCTGTGTGTCCAAGAACTTGTTAGTTGAGACTAATCATAATTTTTTTTTTAAAAACTTCAGTTTTCTAGAGAGCATAATGATTAGAGTTTGAAGTAATGGGAAAAGGTCATGATGAGTGCAGACCCTATTCCAGAGTGATGGGCACATCAGGGTAAAAAGGGAAGCACATGAAGCAAAGCTTCTATAATGCGTACTGGCCACTGCACAAGCCTCTGAAGGCAGTGTTATGATCAGGGGTTGCTTCAGTTGGTCAGCTCTAGGGTTAGCAATGATACTGTATGTGGCAATAAAAAGACGTCTATCTACCTATGAAGTCTATTCAGGCTAGTCTGAATGTACTGAATGTCCAGCATATCACATCAATGGAGTTTTTCTTCCCTGATGGCACGGCCATATTTCATGACTCAAACTGTGAAACAGTGGTTCTGGGAGCAAGAGGAATCATTTTAACACATCAATTGGTCACCACATTGCACACCATAAGCAATGTTAAAGGTGAGATCTGGCCAGGGAATATGGAAAACAAATGGCTAAACCATATGAGTCTAACAGAATTAGCTTTGTACAGTATGTTGGTCCTCAAAAAACAGTGATTTTTACAGCATAACACAAACGTTTATATACAGTCTTTAAAAAAGGTATTTGAGTACTTTTTTTTTTACATACTTTTTAAATAGACGATTTCTTTTTTTTTAAAAAAGCTAATCAGCGGAAAATTACCCAGTTTACCCAGAAAAAACCTACATGAACATGAGAAGGACATGTGAAATTTAGCAGAGACTTCTACCCGAGCTCAGAAACAAACCCCAGTGCTGTGAGCCGCTGATGCTAAATGCTGCGGCACCGTGCCGCCTCCTATTCAGGTCCACTAAAAGGGTCAAGCATGGTTTAACAGCATAGGAAACAATTGTCGTCCTTAAAAAAATTTGTGTTTGGGGGGGGGGGGGGTGTTGGAACCGGATCAATAGTCCCTGGAAATGCATTTGGAGACAAGCAGCCAGTTCCAAGTGAGACTATTTCCTAGCCCTTTCTTTTCTGCATGAGGCTGGAGTGCCAATGGGCACACATCCATCACAGCGCACAAAAAAAACATAATCGTGCTTTTACTTTCACCTGGCAAGGAAAAAAGGGAAAGAAGAAAACACGGTGTCAAAAACACAGGGACACAAACGGACAAAACAACTAGGTTAGACTAAGTGTATCATCAAAATCAGACTTTAAGATATTTTTTTCCATGACAAATATCTTAATATTTAGATTCTAAAGTTCTCTAGGGTTTGCTTTTGCAAAACAGTAATTTCAAACAGATAACTTAGCATAGTTTTAGTACGAGATGTGTTTACACTTCTGAAGTTTGTCACTTTTGGGTGTTAGCAGAAACTGCTATTGTGTAGCAACTCTGTCGGGATACACTGCCCAGCTTCTCTCCAGTTATAATGAGAAATGGTAGAAGCTACAGAATATGTGACAAATCACAACAAATCATGTATTAAGTTGCGTTTTGGGTGATTTGGGTTATACATATTCTCAGGTTCCTGGTTCAATAAGCTGCATTTTGATACCAAGTTTCTTACTGATGTCCAGTTCTGAGATCTGGGCAGTTTCTTTATGTATATTTTTAAATAGTTAAATGATGATTAAATAATTAAGAATTTTTGATTGCCATATCAGATACTGATAACGGTTCCAGAACGATTTCTGAATATCAGTTCCAAGATTTTTTCCAATACCAATTTTGTGCGATCGATTTTAACAAAGAGAAATACATCATACATATATTGTTTTTTACCTCCTTTGCACTCAACTCCTTTTTCACTCACTCTTTGTACCACTTATCCAATAAAACCTGGAGCTATCCCCCCCTATCCCAGGGGACACTGGGCACAAGACAACGTACACCCAGAACAGGGTGCCAATCCATCGCAGGAAAAATGAGCCTGTTGCGCTCTTCTAGTACTTATTTGCGCAACAGTTTCTGTTAATGTCAGTAACTAAAAATGTATAAGCCAGAATCAAAGGGATCGTTCATATTACTAGACAGCTACTGTTATTGCTTTTAATTTGCTGTAATTTATAAAAAAAAAAATAAACAGCCATTTACACATTGGATGCAAATTTTTGTTTGCTAAACTTAACCTATAAAACCCCAATCTCAGGCCGTTTGGAAGGAAGTTATGTAATGTTTTGCAGACATGAATGATGAAAGAAAAATGGCTGTGGTTTGTTCCTCTTGCAGTGAAACATGAAGCAACTGTCTGCAGTTAAAAGTATGCATCCAAACACATTCAGGTGTTTTATTAATGTCATTGTGTCGGTCTGGACAACTATGTCATTTTCGTATATATATTGAATCTCAGGCAGATGAAATCATCCAGAATGATAAATCAAACATACTTCCGATCACTTTTTTACACTTACTAAAATATGCACACCATCTTAACGTATAAAGTACAACACACACCGTGCCTGTGTACTTTATGTGTACCGTGCCTCCCGCTCTAAGGGGTTATTTACTCTTTAGAGATTCGAAATTTTAAATTTAATATCAAAGCATTTCACTTAAAAGATGCCATAAAAGTACTGAAGTACGGTACCCAATATGACTGCATGTTGTTGACTGTACCTAGTACTGGCTACTATAGGATTATTTCAAAATGTTATAAACCTTAACTAAGCATTTGATCTTATAGCATACAATTGTGATAGACTTTCAATTTAACTACTTATATCCTTGTTACCATTTCAGTGGGACAGCTATATCCTACTATAAGGCATTGCTGACAGGCACGCTGACCAGATACAGGATGCTTTACTTTTTTTATATACAATATTTGTTATAAGGACAGTGCATATGCAACAGCCTAAAACATAATAATAAATTTAGCGTGTTATTTGCAACAAAGTCTGCACATTATTTAGTATTTTATTACACTATTAATAAAATATTAGTACAATTAGTACGTTATTATATCCTACAATTTTTAAGACATTTCAACAGCTATTTTAAATCTGCGTTAAAGCACCATTGATGTTAATTTCTTTCAGATTTATGGATCTTTCTACATATGACTCAGGTGTTATAAGACTGAACAGAACTGCCTGAAAATGTTGCCAAGATGGCCACTGATTTGACAGACTTTACTAGAAGTACTTTAGTTGTAATGCACTATTAATACCCATGATGGTGCCTGGTATTTTCACATGCAAAACCAGATTAGTGCTGCTCAGTTAATCACATCAAAATTTAAATCGCAATATGGACCTGTGCAATTATTTATTATCAATTATCACAAAAGCTGTAATTTATTAATTGCAATGGGTAATATACAGTATGCATAATCGAGAATTTATGTACGGTTTGTCAAGTATTTGTTTCTTATATTTTTTTTTATAATATTAAGTTGATAAATAAATAAATTGGCAAACATACTCATAATGAGATAATTTGTGCCATTATTTGTTGTTAGCCTATAAATACAACAAAATTCTACATTTTAAATAGAAAAATTTTTATAGTTACATATTGCAGGTTAAATAGGGAAGCAAATCAGAATCTCAATATGGGTCAGAATAACTAAAAGTGATTTTTTGACTGAATCACACGGCCCTAGAGCAGATTTTATATATATAATATAAACACACTGACCTTCGAAGTATAAACATATGTACAATTATTTTTTTATGTTGAAAATTGCTGTGTATATATTAGAAATAAAACATCTTTCAGAAAATAATAAATTTTCCCAACAATAACTCTATTTAATTACTTGTTATTAAATATTATATTATATTTATATTCACTGCATTGTCATATCCATCACACATATGAGTAGCTTAAACTTTCACATGTTGTTTAAACTGGATGTTTAGTCTAGTACATGAGATCTTTGCTTATTATTATAGACTAAACACAAATCCTTCACACTTTTACAGTAATCTATTCATTACCTCTGCATTATTTAGTTGGCAAGGTGACAAGCTAGCATGAACAGGTCTCTCCATGAACTGCTAAACCATATCAATAATTTAGCAAGAGAGCAGGGTGTCATCTCAGTTACTCATCAGTGGCAGATCGAGATGCAGTAATCGTCTGAAACATCTTGGCATGGTGCTTGCTCCAGGACATGGACCCGCCGCCAAAAAACCTGACTCCAGAATAAACGGCTGTGTGGGGAAGTAAGTCAACGTGACAAATAACAATTCATCCATGGAACCAATTAAAAGGATCGAGTATAATGTCAGGCTGTAATAACTCATTGAAGCACCGGCGAGAGTGGTAAAAATAAATACTATTTAAAAAAAATAAAAGATTTCCATGACTGATAATCATATATTTTTTTCTCACCTCAATATGGACATTTTCTGTAACTGTCCCCTCAGCACGACCAGAACAGATTAATGTGATGCAAACACATGAGGAAAAATTCTCCCAGTGACAAACGCTCTGATTATTAATTTTAACACCTTCCCACACAACCCCATTTTTCACCAGACAAACTGAAAGCTGCATTTAAGCTGCATTTACATTTACTATGTAAATCATATGAGGATTTAGCAAACTTTAAACAAACTCATTCCAGTTGCTGTAGTCAACCTTGACTAGAGGTGCATTATGGACACGACATGTGCAAATGATGAGACAACTATCAAGAACATTTGATCATGAGTGAATTGAGTTGGAGTCATGCATCTGAACTGGGATTCAATAGGATGAAACAAAAAAGTTGGTTGTACTGTACCACCCTGTGGGCATGTGCAATCAGTCAATCATGAAGAAAAACAAAGATTATGAGCACTAACATAGAGTGGTGAGCACTCTGGCCTCGCTCTTCCAGGGTCAAAAGGTCAAGTCCTGCCTTCGAGTTCGTGTTCTCCCCATGCTTGGTGTGTTTCCGCAGGGTACTCTGGGTTCCTCTCACAGTC
Source organism: Heterobranchus longifilis (assembly GCA_028570985.1). Taxonomy (NCBI): domain Eukaryota; kingdom Metazoa; phylum Chordata; class Actinopteri; order Siluriformes; family Clariidae; genus Heterobranchus; species Heterobranchus longifilis. Next base: position 18,476,171 of record JAOVVB010000020.1, on the reverse strand, counting down.
CTAAGACATGGAGATGAGCATGACTGAGATTTTTAAATTGAATGTTTTGTGTGACTTAGTGTATTAGGGGTGTGTGCTTGTGTGCCCTGCTATGGACAGCAACTCCATCCCCCACCCTGGCCAGGGTTTCTAGGACATTAATCCTTGGGAACTGCCTGGTCCTAGTGGTTTAAATTAAGTGATGTCAGGAAAGCATCACTTTCAAATTGTCCATTTCAGTTTTAAATTCATAAAAAGATGCTTCTTTCGTGTGTGTGTCACATGTACATGAAGACACAAGACATATTTAGGTCCAAAATTGATTTCACATATCAAGCTGGAGTAATTTTAAAATGTTTTAACAAACAATTAGACCACAACTGCTATCTAAATCTAGTGACACAGACTACATGTTGAGAAAGAACGTCCACATGCACATATTTATACTGTAGATAAGAGCATATAATGTTTATAGATAATGTGAAATTTTTAGATAATATGAAAATTTTCTTTTCGTGGCATTTCAAATTATTATTTGTGTTTGCCCATGTGTCATTATTTATCATATACAGTACATTTCAGATAACCCCCCCCCCCCAGAAACATCAAATGAACATGTCCCTTAGTTTGTTTAATTGCAGTTAATTTTGTACAAGCTGCTATGGTGAGAACCAGGATTGACCAATCAAGGTCAAGTATTTAATGTGAAAGATTAGCCAGGTAGCTACACTCTGATATTGAGAAATGTCTAGGCGACTGTAAAACAGTAAAGGCTTACTACAGAAGGAGGAAAAGATAAAAATATGTCCTTATATTACTACCATGTTATTTTAATCATTTACAGTGAAACTATTGTAAAACTGTTTTACCTCAATGCTAATAACATGCAATAATATGACAAAATTGATATTACTTTAAGAACTGTTCAATCACCGATTGAACAGTGGATTGGATACTATTTGGAATCCAACAAAAATTCTTGAGCATGTCACACTTATCCATATAACTGTACAAATCATGCAGTAATTTATGCAGGGTATATTTTCACATTCCGCGACTAAAATGAATTCCTGGCTACACTACTGGAGGCGGCTGTTTGCCACAGTGTGTCATACAGCGTCAGAAACCACATCAGCAACTAGTGATTTAGACATGCATTTCGATCTGCAAATGCTTAAACATAGTAGCCATAACCTTCCCTTATTAGCATGATGACTCTACTGTAAAACTACAGAAGTAAACTTCACATACCAAACATGTCTCAGCTGATCGACTACATTTGGGATAAAAAAGACAGTGTGTACACTTCACGTTTGGTTGAATTATTGCTTTGAGCCGATGTGTTTATTGTGCCATAAATAGAAATTCAAACACAAAAGGAGGAAAAATTCAGAAACCACCTCTTACACACAATAAAGGAGGATTGATTAGGCATCAAACACAAACTGAGCTTAGTGTTTACCCCATAGGTCACAGATTTATAACAGGTTAAACTGTAGAGGCTTGTTAAAGACAGACAGTTAAAGAACAACAGTTCCTAGAAAACAACAGCATTAAAAACAAAATGTGCACACAAAACCTATTACTGTGAAAACTAGACCATGTGGACAAACTGCCAAGACAGTGATACTGTACTGTACATAAAGATTAATTAAATACACTGTAAGGGATTTAAGCACTGTTGAATTCTGGATTCTGATTGCTTAGAAGGTCTTAATTAATTTCCTACTCTGACAGTAGAGCAGCTGCAAATCGCAGATTTATATTATGCATTTGTAATACATTATCATGTCTACAGTAAGAATGTATTCACAAGATCTTGCATCACACAATCTACTCCTGATAAGTGAAGGATATAAAAAAAAAAGTGTCATTTGTTGGTTTCTGTGAGAGGAGATTGCTTTCTGAATGAGGTTCACTTACAGTAATAACAGGAACATGCTTAGTTCACACATTTATATCAAACTAATGTATTAATGATATTAAAACAAAGACTGGTCAGATAAACGAAACCTTTGATCATAACATATATTCTATAACCAGGGGGTTAATTTGGGTTTTAGGGTTTTAAATATTTTTAAGTATTTTAATATTATTCAGTGTTAATTTCTGTTTTATTGTCAGATTTAAAACTGAATTGTTGAATAGAACAGGAGCAAACATAAAATAAAAAAAAACTTCTCAAACTTGCATGCACCTGTTTCAACTGCTTTCAGAAAGTTATGTTTTGTAATCAGCAGCCTACTGCACATAAAACTGAAACCTGAAAAAGCCATACACATGAATTCACTGTTTTATCCTATTTGACATATGAAATTTTGGCAAAGCTATTAAACATCATATTTGTATGACAAATAGTATAACATCTACATAAAAGTTCATACTCAAAATAACATACATATATGTTATTTATATAAGACGTCGTATAATGCTCCAGGATGTTACAAAGGTCTCCATACAGCATAGATATTAAGGTAACTGCATGCCGGATATAAGGCGAGTCGTTCATCATATGTGGGACAGATGACTGCGTGCATGGTTACAAAGGAAGAGCAATAATTACTGTAGAAGATGTTTTTTTTATACTGGTAAAGTATTGGACTCCCTGTATAGTGGATCGACCTTGCGCAATGGATGATATAATGTCGCATTCGCTTTAAACAGTAAGCTATATTAAAATGAAACTTCGCATATTTCAAGAATAAATAATGTGTGTTCACTGCTTCACTTCTGTTGCATCAATTACAGACATTTCTGCAGCAAGCTCGGGCATCAGCATCCTGTCACCATCCGCAGAACGGAAATAAGTAAAAGTGCCTTAAACACTCCGAACTTTACTCACCCCGGCGCTCTGCACCTCAGCAGGGCAACTCGGCATTTTTATCTCCTCCTGACATTCACTTGCCGAATAGCTCCTAATCCATAGAGTCAGAGGAGAGGAGTTGGGTGAAGGAGCGCTTGGTGAGGCGCGTATCGTAAGGTGAGCGCTCACGCACGCGCACACACACGCGCACACACACACACACACGCGCGCGCGCGCTCCCGTTTCGCCTGTTTGCACGTTCAAAAGCTCAGAAAAAGCAAGCCATGTGGGTACTGGAGCAACAGCGCCTCACAGTGAATGGAAATAACATTTATTTAAAAAAATAAATAAATAAAAAACCAACTATAGAGATAAAAGAAAGGTTTTGTATGTACATTGGTCAGAAATTGCTCTTTCAGTGGTATCTTTACAAGAAAAAATTCTGTCTGTATGTCAGGCAGATTTTGTCACAGCTTCACGCAAAACTGACTAGACAGAATTGAATGAAATTTTGCCAGTACTTCGGTATTTGCTTGAAGTTGAACCTGGGTCATAAACGAAATTTAATTGTTCATTAGAAGTGACGTTATGAGCAGTAAAGTACCAAGAGTAAATCGTTTTGAGTTACGTTTTATCAGCGTACTGCACATGCGTCAAACTGTGGGCGCGTCTTAAATCGACTGCTAGATTATAAAGCCCAGGTTTTGACAGCGTACGGCGCATGCGTCACACTCAATTGTCTATTCAATTCAGTTTTATTTGTATAGCGCTTTAACAATTGTCACTGGCGCAAAGCAGCTTTACACAATCAAAAGAAATTATGGAAGTTTGTATGAAATGTGAATGTGTATGAATCAAAATGATTAACTAGTCCCTGATGAGCAAGCCGAGGGCGACGGTGGCAAGGAAAAACCTCCTGAGATGGCAATAAGAAGAAACCTTGAGAGGAACCAGATTCAACAGAGAACCCATCCTCATTTGGATGATAACAGACAGCAGGGATTGATCAGCAGTCATACTGTGTGTTAAGCGGCTGGAAGTTCAATATAACAGTTGATGTCTGTGGTTATGTCTCAAATCGACCGCTGGTCAGAATTTAATGAAACCTTTGCAGTACTTACATAGATATCTGTCTGAAGTTTAACCTGCACCATAAGTTTAACCTGCACTACGAAATCAAAATGTTGAGTAAAAGAGATGTCATGAACAGGTATGTGGAAGATTAAATAATCTACTTTATTTTTAGTAAAGCTAAACTGAATATTTTCTACTGCGATCGCTTAATATTTTAACCACTGAAATAACAATGCTGAAATGGCATAAGTGAGTTTTAACATGATTTTTTTCGATTTCTCATCTGTGATTCACTCTCCAATTACCAAACTAGGAGTGTATATGGCTGATAATGAAAGAAGTACAACTTTGCATAAACAAGGTGTAAGTTACTCAACCTTACAATTTTTTTTTTATTATTAATAAGTCAAACAGAGAGTACTGCTGTACAGAAAGACAGACAGACATGTATGTGGGCTTCAACCTAAATTAATAAAATCACTGATTACACTGAAGCTCATCAACTTATTTTTAGCTTTAACCTTTTAATTCTGTCAAAAAACTCTTTTCCTGTCAACAACAGGTCCTTACCTTAGTGTTAAATATTTAAGGATATTTTATGTCACAGATCTGACAGCTGAAATGAATAACATCTTCTTACAGCTACGCATTTACAATAAAGGGGTGAGATAGATTAGGCACCAAGTGAACAGTCAGTTAACCTTTATGTGTTGAAAGCAGGACAAAAGGGTAAGCATATTGGTATGAGTAACTCTGACACAAGTCAAAATGTGATGCCACAATGACTGGTTCAGGCATCTTCAAAATCTTGTGGGATGTACTGATATGCTGAAGTTAATACCCACCAAAATGCTCCAAAGAAGGACAACCAATGAAATGGCAATGACAGGGTCATGGGCAGCTGATGCGTGTGATAAGGGATGAAGAGCCCATGGTCTTTTGCTGACTGCTGAAAAATATAATGCTAGCTATCATGGAAAGAAGTCAGAACACACAGCTTGCTGCATGTGGGGATGCGTAGCTGCAGACCAATTAGAGTGCCCATGCTGTCCCCTGGCCACTGCTGAAAGCACCTACAATAAGCAGGTGAGCATCAGAGCTGCTCATTGTTCATGGAGCAATGGAAGAAGGTGGGCTTTTCTGATTTTGAATCACATTGCATGCATCACTTACCTGGGAAAGAGATGACACCAGAGTATACAATTCTCCTGTTGAAAGAGACACTGGCCTCCTTCCGGGGAGTAATCCACCCTGACACTGACACACTGCAGAAATGAGTCAAAATGGTCTGAAGAACATGGCATATTTAAAGGTGTTGACTCGGCCTCAAAATTTTCCAGATGTCAATGTGATCGAACATTGTGGTGTGCTGGACAAAGATCCATAGAAGCCCCATGTTGCAACTTAAAGGATCTGCTGCTAACATCTGGTTGGCAGATAACATAACACACATTCAGAGGTTGAGTGGACCTTGAAGAAGTCAGAGCTGTTTTGGTGAATATTATGCAGGTGGCTATAATGTTATGGCTGTTCAGTGTATGATAAGAACACCACTATTACTACTAATAATAATAAGCAGAGGCGGCACAGTGGCGTAGTGGTTAGTATTCCACTGGTTCACTGGTTTGATTCTCGCCTTGGGTCTTTGTGCACAGAGTTTGCATGTTCTCCCCGTGCTTGGTGGGTTTCCCTCTGGGTACTCCTGTTTCCCCCCAAAGTTCAAAGACAGATTAGGTTAATTGGTGTTCCCAAATTGCCCGTCGCGTGTGAATAAGCATGTGAGTGTAAGTGTGTGTTCCCTGTGATGGATTGCCACTTTGCTGATGTCTTTGTTAAAGGCCTATATTTTTATTTTCCAGAAATTAGCTCTGTCCTAAGGCAGCCCAGAGGTCAGCACTAAAATAAATATTATAATAATGAATGACTATGAGATGGTATATGGAGTGTGGTACGGTCTTATGCTTATTTTTACCACCAGTATTAACAGGATTCACTGCACTTAGTGACATTAATCATTCATCAATTCAGCATTAACAAGCTATGTGTAATATAATAATTCACCAAGTTAACACATTTGAATGCCAACAAAATGCACTGAACATTGTGTATTTTATTACTGGTTTTCTTAATTAAGTACATTATATTAAAAAAAATTATTAAATAACTAAGTTTGTTACAGGTGTTTTTTTAGATGCAGTCTAAACTAAGACTGCTCTGACAGTGATAGAAGTCATGTGGCTATAAAACTATGTTCAGCATGCTTCATGATTTCAGCCTAATGGAATTAAGCTTTTTAGCTTAATCGATCTCTCTCTGACTAAGAATAAATGATGCTGTTGTTATTCCCGGTGTTTGTTTGTTTGAGCAGTGTTGTAAGCCTATTAGTGGGCTGTTTGTTCATTTCTCAGTACTGAGTATTATTTATTAGATAAAAACCTTGTGGCTTGTACTCAACTAAGTCTTTTTCTTATTGCTACAACGACTCAAAGTGTGATTTGCCTAAAAAAAGGATACTCAGACAGACTGATGTGAAATATATATTTTAATTTTATGGATTTACAACAAAGTTACTCATTTTTATCATCTTCTTTATAAATAGCCTAATAATCCACTGTCATGCCTAAAAAATGTTTATGATCTATTATTTAGTTTGACCACCTTTAGGTTTGATTGCTGCATGCCAATGCGTTGGGCAATTCATATGTGGAAATGATTCCTCATGTTCCCAGAAGAACATTTAACAATGTCCATGACATCAGAAAAGAAAAACTCCATTGATGTAAGAACCTTGTCATTCAGTACATTCAGGTCATCAGCTGACTTCATTGACAGTTCTAAATCCAATTCCAGTAATTTTAGCAATCTCCTTAGTTGCTTCCTTTGCTTGATGCAATTACTTCTAAAGTTGAGACTTTTTGGTCAAGCAGTATATAAACCCATTTTTTTAATAAGCTCATTTGTAAGTTTTGGTCTTGCTTCCCTGGAATAACCTTCATGAGAGCTAGTTTCATCATGGTGCTTGATGGATCATCCACAGTCTTTCCCACTTGCAAGTGCCCTTCAGGTTGTGTAGGTCTTGGATCGATGGAAGACTGGCAGGCAATCACTTTATCAGTAGAGTGAATGAGTTTGCCAGCATGAGTTTGCCAGTTGTAGCAGGTTGATAAGTATACACTTAGGACTTACACAAATTCCTACACAGGATGTACACACTCTGTTCTTGTTAAGGAAGCTGGTGTTAAACTCCCACTTGAGGTCCATGATGATGAAAGTACCACCCCATAATACTGAGAGGGGAGCCACAGAGGGTGATGATGTTGGTTCTTCCCACAATTTACTAACTCTTCATTGTTTTTACGGTCATGAGCTTCAAGTTGTTTTGTCTGAAGCAGGTCAACAAATAAGAAAACTTGATTTTTTAAACTTATATTTCATAGTTTAAATGCAACTTTTTTAAAAATGCTTTTTTTTCTTTCTCAACCAGGTTTCAGCTAATACTGTTTACCTCACTGATGATTCACATGTGGCCCTGTTCCCTGGAGGAGTCTCTGGTTTTTTCAGCACATTAGACCTTACACCTAAGGGTCACTATGAGGTCCATAGCGAAGACATGGATTCGACCCTAGTAGGCTCTACCAGCCAGCGCTTTGCATTCATGCATACACCAGCAGCGGCTTCTGCTGGTTCTGCTTCACAGCGGGTTACTCCAAGTCCCTCCACGGCCACCAAAACATTTCAGAGGTAGGAGTATTGTTTTTTTTTTTTTTTTTTTTTAAATGTTTTTGCAATTTAGATAATAGAAAAAGCAAAAAGAGCCCATAAA
>JAOVVB010000020.1:18442287-18468392 GCA_028570985.1 Heterobranchus longifilis | reverse complement strand
GATTTAAAATGTAGTGAAGTACAATACTTTAAACAAAACATACTTAAGTATAAGTAATTTTTTTCTTTTAGATTTTGAAAACTACTTTAAAAAGTAGAAGTACACAAAAAAATCTACTCAATTACAGTAATGTGAATAAATGTAATTCATTACTTTCCACCTCTGCTTATTATTCCATGTCCCAAATGAACATCAGGAATTAGTCATTAATAACAAATATCAGAGCTTTGGTTTATTTTAAAAACCTGCTTTTGTAAGTACTGTTTGAATTCAGTTATATGAAAGCCAGCATGTTTTTGCTAGGAACCTGAATTATAAATAAATAAATAAATTAATTAATAAATAACATTTAGTAAGATTTTTCTAGCGCTGGTCATTAAGTGAACACAATTTTTAGTTAAATTGTGTTCTGTTATACACATTATTACATTTATTAGAGAACTGGATGAAACTCAATGAAGCAAACATTCAGTTACAGAAACAGACATTATCTTAAAATCATGAACTGTAAAGTTTACCTCAACAAAGTTTACCTTATGAAGGTTAAAGCAAAAAAAGTATATAATATGCATTTCTTGGTTCATATTGCAAACAATTATAAAGAAGATTGAAAGAAAGATATTATATTCAATCTTTTTACAAGTGTGGCAACAGAAATGAGCTGTTCAATAAAATGCTTTCTGGAAAACAGGTGTCTGGTTTTAATACAGCTGTTTCCTTAGCTTCAGTCGCTATAGATTGTCGGGTGCAGTGTCCTCCGTCATTATGTCACAATTTCCATCATTATACTGTTGTGTGAAGTGAAACATGTCTGTGCCTGTTCTCACTTACATTACTGCAGCTCTTTAATCCTCATCCTTTTCATTCTCCACTTAGTCCTTTTATAAACACACTTCAAGCACAGATGCTGCATGTTTACTGTAACTGACCTCCCATAAATATGCAACATGCTCACATATTTGTGCTTCTGAAATCTGAATGTAATTTTTTGGATATGGGAGGATCAGATTGTGGTAGTTTTGGCCTCCTCACTGCATAAAGTTTATGAAGATTAAAGATTAAGTAAACTTCTCTGTCCTGAAGACCCCAGGTCCGCCATACCTCTGACTCTTACACGGCACTTGCACTGGAGACTCCTCCCAATTAATGTCACGAAAACACATTTCTCCTTACTGAGCAGTAATTTTACACTTTTTAATCTGTTTATGATCAGTGGAGCATGCGCTGTACAAGTCCATGTGATCGAGTCGTTACTATAGAAACAAGTATCAGGGTGAGTGCATTCATATAAATCTGCGCTACAGTCAGAGCTGCTGTTATAGAGAGTTAATCAACAGCTTCTGACCAATCAGGGCGCAGCAGTGTGGTGTAAGTAAGCCTTTAATGTACATCAAGCCCTCTGCTGTCCATAGTGAGTTACTGCATGTAGTGAATGATTGCGTGTACTTGTGCCCTGAGACATGTTGGCACCCTATCCATTGTGTCCTAAGTTCCCTGTAAGAGACTCCAGCCTGCCGTGACCCTACACAGGATGAGCACTGTAGGTAACAGATGGATCCTTGGTGGTGTTTGCATTTCAAAGCCTGATGAAATTTCAGAAATCAGGAATTAGGCACCTAATCAAAATATAAATGGAGGTCAGATCTCCATACATTGTAGAGTCAGTTTATTTCTTTACTGTTTTGTAAATGTTAATGTTGTCAGCTAAATGAAAGCAGGGTACAGTACTTGTGTTTTTCTTAAAAACAGATATGAAAGCTGTGAGGTATATGTGTAGATTACAGGTTATGGGGGATGTAAAGATATGAGCAAAGAAGTTATATCAGTTCCATATTAAATACATATAGTGGATCATAATTAAACTGAAATATGGAGAAAATATCCAGTCTCTGTAAGTCTACACAATAGTGCAACAAACTGTGATGATGTAAAAGTAAGAACAGTAACATTTCAGTTACTGTCTGTCTGTCTTTCAAGATTCAAGATTGAAGACACAAAGGATGGTTTATTGGCATGACAAATTTGGGCATTCATAAAATTATTCATATAATAAAACAATAACTCTCCTTCAAACATACATTAATTGTGATTAAACATTTAGAAAGTGTTCATGCAGGAGGTTTGCACAGGACTGCTAGTTCGGGTTCTGAATGAGATAATAGAGCAGGACGCCAAGGCAGGAAGGATCTCTGATTATTTACTATACGATCAGTGAATATCAGACTCGCCCAACCTGTCTGTGTTCCACTGCAGCATTCAGAGATGAGAGGAAGTGATAAAACCAAACTGAGTCCAAGTCATTCACAAACTCTCATATACTGTACATGTATTGATGATTACAGAGAAGTGTGTACACTGTGTAACAGGTGGATGTAAGGAAATGAAGAACAAGTGAAGGGCATGAACAAAACCATGACAAGTTCCAGAATATAGTTTACTTATACTTTTGCATAAAACAAAGGTTAATGGAGCAGGAATTAAAGAACTGACCGAAGATTTGTGTGAGACTGTAATTAGTTCACTACACATCAACTTCGCTTCAGTCCTTATTGTTACTACATGCATTGATTTCTGATTTAACAATTGACAATTGTTAAAAGCGCTATAAACATAAAATGAATTGAATGAACACAGTGCACATCCTGCACAATCCTGTGCACAGGGAGTATATAGAATGATTAACTAATAACAGTAAGGAGATAGTGATCATAGAGAGATGATTAACATATTACTAAAGAAAAAAAATCATTTACATTACTAAATTAATAATAATGTGGTCTACACCTCCTTAATGAGAATGCCGTAAGGGCGGATTGAACAATTCACCATCTCCTTCTCCTGATCATGAGGAGTGCCCTCAGGAATCGGGATCAGCCAGTAAATATTTCCCTTTTTAAACACTCGTTTCTTTGGATTAATTCTGTTCTGCATCATGACTTCATATGTTTTTCCATTTTTCTCGGATGTGAATTTCTTGGTGTAGTGCTCTGCTTCCTTAATGTCAGGAGTTGAGTAGATGCCTCGGCCATAAACGACACCAGATCCGGCTCTATAATTCTCTTTCGCGATGCCTTCAGCGCCCTCAATGCTCGTGCCATGGAAGGAAACAGGCCACTCACCGGGGTCAGATTCACTCCTCCATCCATAGGTACCGAGCCAGGCATTTCCTTCCGGGTATCGATTCAGCACCTTCAGAGCGAACCGGTACCAGCCAAAAGGGCGCGTGTATGCCTCATCTCCGCGTGTGCACGTGGAGCAGTCCTTCTTGTCTCGGAAATCACAATCATATTGTGGGTCAAAAAAGTCCTCCATGTCCACAAACAGCTCGTTCCTTAACAGGGGTATATCACTTGCAGAACTCAGCAAAACTTGATTGGATATGATGGTATGGAGAAAGTGTTCGAGCTGCAGGAGTTGGTGCATTTGATGTGGTTGCATCTCATGGTGATGTTTCACCTGAGCTCCAGTGAAAGCGGAGAGAACCTCGAGCAGAATGTCCCGGTCTATTGCAGCCATGGTTCACAGACAGCTACCTCTCAAACATACCGAGACAGAGTGAATCTACCCTTTTATACTTTCTCTCTCTCTCTCTCTCTCTCTCTCTCTCTCTCTCACACACACACACACACACACACACACACACACACATGCACGCACGCACACCCAGGACTGGAAATCCCACACCAACCCAGGCTAAAAAAAATAAAAATTCAAGGAGGATGGTGTGGTCAAGTATTTTATTTTATTTTTTCAAGGGGCGGGGAGGCTATAAACAACCATACCAAATATATTGCGAAATATGTAAAATTTTTAAGAACAGTTTTATTAACATAATTTAAGCTTAATAAAATCAACTTGGAGCCATCAAAACAAAATGCATTTGAATATATTGTCAAATGCTATTGTCAAAACTTTCATTTGATTTTTTCCATGGCTTTCATCTGGGGAGAATTATAAGAGTAGACGAAAAATCTACATAAACATTAGTAATAAATAATTGAAATTAATAGTACTGTAGTTTTTTACAGTCTGAATACTTTCCACACCCACTGTATAAAAAGCAGTACATACAAGTATGTGCATCACACTGTTTCTGGGCAGATAATACAATCATGTGTGTTAACATACAATATACAGGGTTAACGGAAAAAAACACAGACATGTTATTCATGGAACTAACCTATTACTGTCCTGTCACAACTTGTACAGAGTTTTCCTTTACCATATAAGGGAGAAGATCAGAGTTTGCAAAGGTATGTGGAGGAGCTGCATTTAATGACCGGCATCTTAATATGCTTTAGGCACAAATATATGATTACATGAGTTTCAGCATAGCTTATAGTTTCGATCATAACATTATAGCACACACATGAGAATACACATTATGGATCATCATTAGAAATGCTACTTATTTTCCCTATATTCCCAACAATTGCCCTCTTTTATTCTTAAGAATAACATTCATAGAATAACATTTAGAGTCCCTCTGTTGTCTTCAAGGGGAAGTAGGCACAATAACACAACCTGAAACATATGTATACACAAGAGTCTGCATAAAATGGAGAATACTGTACATGGGCCGAAGAGACGGAGCAACAATAAAACAAGTATAACTGGCACAATGAGAAATGAGATAAACTCTTGGTACCAGACTCTGCATGTGCATTAAATTCTTTAATCCATCTAACCAGATTTAAATTATTTCCTACATTTGTAAAATCATTCAATGAATAACTTTATTCATTGCATTTAAGGCATATTTTGGCCAAATTTTTACCAGTGTGGTTCTTTATCAGTTTCAGTTTACAGATTCATTGTTGCACATACAGAATTTGGTTTAGTTGAATCAAGTGAAGATTTATCCTTTTAGTACACATTTTGTATTTCTTGTCTTTTTCTGTTAATACTCTTTGGAGTACAGTGCTGTGAAACAGTATTTGCCCCCAATTTTTGGAAAGGTGAGTTAAATTTCACTTGCCACATCCAGGCCTGATTAATGCCAGACCTCTTGAATCAAGAAATGGGGCAAATACGTTTTACAGCACTGAATACTATCCACAGACCATTCACCAGCAAAGACGTATAACAAAAAAACTACTGAAGCCTCAATTAGTATGTTGAATTTAAAAGAGCCTTTGTGCAGAGAAGGCTTGATTTATTCACCTTTCACTTACAATAAAACTTTGTCTTCTGTCACGTTACTTTTGCAGAAATTATGGAAGAGCCAATGCTGTCGCTGTGCTGCAGAAGCATTATTGGCAGCAAGACGTGTGGAGCAGTGGAAGGAGACTTTTCCACATTGTGCAAAATGTAGAGAAGTCAACAAAAGTGCAATAAAAGTTGCAGGTCTAACTGCTGCTTTTTCAGTTTTTAAACCCTTTTTTATGGAACAGTAATGCTTACTCACAGAAAGTTAAACCCTTACATCTATGTATTGTTTTTGTTCAGTATGTTCTGTAAATTGATAATGCACCAGTTTATGCATTTCTCTGAGTTATGTTTATCAGATAAAACAAAGCTTTTTTGTTTGGAGCAAAGTAGTTTTTTACTGCTCTATAAAACAAATGTGAAATGTCTGGATATTTCTCAGAGAAATTATTCTCCGTTTTTAACTTCTGTTGTAAAGGGATCAACCCCAAACGTGGAGTATGTTGTCAGTGTAGATCCCACATGCTGTCTGTAAAGGTCTGCAGCTCCAAGTAAATGTGGCAAGAGTTCTGATGGAATTCTTTGTTTACACACAGGTTCTGCAAAGTGATTTGGTCTGCCTTTTCCTGTAAACATAAGAACAACTCTTGGTCCATCAGCTAGAGAAGGGCTGTTTTTGAGGGATAGTTGACACGATTGTTGATCTCAGGCCAAAGCCGTTCAAATGTGTGGTTCTGATTTAAAAACAAAAAGAAAGCACGGCCTGAATTAATTACAAGTATATATTTGAAAGAATTTCTTTTGTTATTAGTGCAGTAATCCTACTCTTAGTATATAGATAAGGCAGTCTTTCCTGATTGAAGCGATGGTGTGACAGCATCTCCTGCATGAACAGTGCCAAGCAAAACTCCTTTCCATGGTCTACCTGCACTTGGTCCCACAAACCATAGGTGATCACTGCAGGTCTAGGGAAGAAAATTATTCCTAAACCTTTTGCTGAAAACATCAATGACTAAAACATGGGTCACTCCAAACATCACAGGTTTTTCTTTCCGGTCGAGGTGAAGCTTATGGTCCATATATTTAGCATGGTAGGGTAGGAGGTTAAGGTTCCGAGCTCCCTTAAAAATAACGAGATTTATTAAAAAAAAAAGAAATAACAAGTCAGCTTTTAACAGTATGCTCAAGCAACTTTTTATATTACCAGTAGTAGAAGGCTATGTGCAAACTGACATCTTGCTCCATACTGTATACTGTAAATAAAATCTGACTTATAAATGAAAGTTGACGAAATGATCATATTTAACATTTAAAATTTCAATATAAAAACCTTCTGGTCTTTCTGGTATCAGGTTTTTCAGTAAAGTGCAGTTAACCGTTTAAACATCTCGCATAATGTGGACTCATCTTATAGAGTATATTAGAAATGTCTGGTTTATAGTGACTCAAACAAGTTGCACTTTCATTAGCCACAATATTCAAATACTACTGATAATCTGGACTGTACTGAATGATCACTTATCAGTTTCAGGAAGCACATACTTTTGATATTGCATTTATTGCATTTTCTTGATCACAATTCTGTTCTTTTACTCAAGTAGGATTTTGAACGCAGACTTACTTTTAGTGCTGCATTTCTGCAGTGTAGCCTATTATCGCATGTTTTCGTCACTGAAGGTTATTAGCACTTTATGTACCACTGACTATTACAGGCCTTACGCATGAATTCAACACATTTGATCAAACATATGTAAAGGTAGACGAACAAGCGTCTTGCTTCATGATAAGACTGATGCACCTCCTTTAAAACTGACCCAATTCGTCCTTCTGCAGCATTTATGCCTTTCGTTGACAGATATCCCTTCATCATTTTGCGGCCATATGTTGGCTTGAACATGTTAAACATGTTTAATTTTTAAACTCGCATTGAATAATGATGAACCGTACTTACGGCCACCGCGATGTTGTAAAGAAGAATAGGTCAAAATTCCTATACAAAGATTTGAAAGATTGATAAAGTCATAAACAAAACATGACCACATGTTTTTAGCTTCATTTTGTATAATAAATAACAGAATATTTTGTTTTTTGATGCTAAAACCAATTTACACATATTATAAGATTAAAAATCTTATAAAGAATAGACACATTGCATTAGTGAACCTATGTTTTCATACTTATTGAGAAATCCAGATTAAAAAAAAAATTCTATGTGTAAATTTTTTTTTCATTTCTCATTGTAACAAGATAGGTTTTTTCATTTTTATGACAAAAGTTGCCTGTTCAACACAATTATTAGATTTTTCAGTGGGATTTTCACACTTTGACAGGTAAACACACATATTACTCACTTACTCACTCACTCACTCACTCACTATCTATACCCCTTTATCCTGTATACTGAATCACTGGGGACCTGGAGCCTAGGGCGTAGTAGACTTAGGGCACAAGATGGGGTACACCCTAGATGGGGTGCCAATCCATTGCAGAGCACACACACATACACACTCTCACACACAATTATTTACATAATTGGAAATTTTGGGAACACTAATTAGCCTAATCTGCATGTTTTAGAAAAAAAAAACAGGAGCACTCGGAGGAAACCCATTAAACACGGGGAGAACATACAAACTCACTGCACACAGACGCGAGGCGGAAAACGAACCCGGAACCTGGAGGTGCAAGGCGACAGTGCTAACCACTAAGCCACCATGCCACCTGAAATATTCAATAAATAATTAATTACAGTACTAAACAATTATCATTACATTTTTTTAAGTTAAAGGAACTTTGGTATTCAATGTCTGTTTGCATTAAGCAGTCAAGCTCAGTTTTATAAAGCATTGGAAATACATTTAATTTAAAAGTAATGTTTAGTAATTTTAAAAGTATTTATTTATTTATTTACTCTTCTTTTTTTTTTAATCCCATGTCTAAATATCTCAGTTATGTGTGAATTTTAAAGAGGAGAACTGGATCATACTTACCGTTTATCACCACTAGATGAGGCAATCATACAGCCCTATTCCTCATTACATTTAACGTCTTTAATAAACAGGCTTAGATATATGATATAGGTTTTGTTGAGAAGGAAGAACATATATCATGGAGTTTGTGTAGGAGCACTGATAAAGTCATAGAGAGAATCTTGTAAACCTGAAAATAGAGAATGTAGTGAGAAGCAAAATGTCAGGTCCACTTTGGACACTTATGTAATGGTGCAAATGAAAAGAGACAGCAGCCATGTAGTCTGCAGTCCAACGCTCGTTATTGTTTCTTTTCTTTTGGTAGTCTGATGTGTATTATTCTCTCCCCTATTCCAGACACTCATGTTCTATGCCATCCCTTGTGGCTTATAATAAAATGGCTATGGAAAATGACTGTTATTACTTTCATCTCTCTGTGGCCTAACTGCTGTTTACATAACAGTTTATGTAGGCCACCAATTTTGCTGCCATTGATTCCACTACTCATGCTGTAATGAAAAAAAAAAAGGGTACGGGTATTAGAAGCAGGCAAGGAAGCATTAATTAATTTCACACAGATTAGGCAGCATAGCATAGTGTTAATAATGAATCAATAGCACGCAAGAGAGAGTGCTGTTGTTATTTATATCAGCATGGCTGTGATGTGGCTGCAGGCATGTGTATTTCAATACAGTACAGGAAAACAGTTCCACGAACAAAAGCTATTATTAACAGATTATGAAACACATATCCTTCAGTGCCTGGTGGAACTAAGTAACCATGTCTGACGGAACTGGCAACTGACGGTTAGTGACCCACAGTTAAAACATACTTTTAAATTCATACCGGTACTATGCAGCCAACAAGTGAGGAGGATGAACCATGGATGTGGTTCTGTCCTGCAAATCTTTTAATTTCTCTTTATACTTCCACTTATTGCACTTTACAATATTAGCTCTGTTTACTTTAAGTTCCAGGGTTAACTCCCAAATAATGTTAAAAGGAAACCTAGTGCACTAGAGTGTACAATTCATTATCACACACACCAAGTAGCCCTTGATCAGAGGGTGGAAAGCGATTTGGAATTCAGCCTTGTCTAGTTCGATTGGTAGCCAAAAATAAAAGAACACGGATGATTCAGAGGCGTGATGTGGATTTTGGCAGGCAGTCACACATTCCTCAGTATGCCAGACCATACAGACATACTTTCACCCATGCTGTGAACAACAGTTAGTGTAATTACTAGAAATTATTGTAATTATTAGAACACCTGGGACATGGAGTAATACATATAGTTAAACACCCCAGTGCTGTTACCGTCTATTATCACTACTCATGGGATACCTTTTGTCCAGACTACTGGGCCGGAACTAACTGTTGTATAATAATTATTATAAATGTGGTTCTGAATGTTGATGGATTTTTTTTTATTTTGAACCAGCAACAGCAACTTTATTTAACCTTTATTTCTATTAATTTGAATGATAACAATAAATTTTATATACAGTAGAAAGCAGGCTAGCTAACTGATATGAGCATTGTTACTGTTACAGTGAGTGACTAATAGCTCTAGACAACATATTTTTTGTAAATGTAAAAACTGTTAAAGCAGTCTAAAAATAAGGAAATAATAACCTTTAAAACACATAACGTTCCAATTTATTTAAATAATTAAATCACTATTTAATCACAATAGTCCTTGTAGTGATTTCATGCAACTTGTCCGAAAATTTTGTTCCCTGGCCAAAAAAGGCACCATCATCATCACCATCATCATCAAGAAGAAGAAATGTGGTCAGAAAAAAAAAATCATGTATGACTGTAAATGAAAATCGCTGAAACACAGACAGTAAAAAAACAGACAGTAGAAATCACAGCTATAATATAATATTATAATTTAAAATTGACAATATTACAATATTGTCACAGTGAATATCACAATGTAACCTGCCATGCAATGTGTCATGCATAGGGCCCACTGTACAAGCCTCCGTAGGGAATGTTATCATCAGGGACTGCATCAGTTTCTCAGATCTAGACTCAGAACCGTTATGTCAGAACCGTTAGGCAGTAAAATAAAGTACTCAGTAGAGTTTTTCTTCCCTGATTCCACAAGCATTTTCCATATTCCATATTGCACTTTTCAAATGAAAGAGTGGTTCTGGGAGCATAAGGAATCATTTTCACACATGAATTGGCCACCACATTGTACACCATAATCAAAGCTAGCAGCGGTTGAATGAAATAATAGGGTATGTAACTTTTTTTTTTTCGGACTCGCAGTAAATTTGCTACACTGTTTTATTGTTATATGACTTGAGATCTATATTATTTTTCTAGGTTTGGCAACTTTTTACACCCCTTTAACCACTTAATAGACAATAGTCTATAATAAACAATAACATGTCCCATGTTCAATAAGGATCTGCAGCAACAACAAGTAAAAAAAAAAAAAAAATCCATTATTAATATTTTTCTGCCTGCTTGATTCCCAATTCCTTATTACCACATTTTTTAATTTTGTTTCTTCAGTAACATTTGTTTTCATATGCACAGTATCATGATAATGCAGTGAAAATACCAATTATTCGATGATGTCATCCAGCACCTCTAGCCAGTTTTTAAATCACATATTTGCTACCATCCACTGAAAAAAGTTAGCAACACTAGTTGAAAACTAATGCTTTAATGTTCATGTGATATTTTTGTATTTTCGATATTTTGAGTGTATATCAGTGACGCCCCAGGAAAAACAGTTCCTCTCTAAGGAAATCTCTGTGAATTTATTAGCACTCCATTTGATGAGCCCGTTTATTTATTTATTTATTTATTTATGCTGAACCTGCTTTGCAATGCTAATTAACACACTATTTATTGCGCAGTCCTAACCATGTCTCTCCCAGGGCCTCTCAGAGACAATCCTTTTAAAACACGCATTTAGGCATCAATTAAGAAGAAGAAAAGCAAGCAAAATAGAAGCTGGGCGATACTGCATTTTTCCACTAGGCCCTCTGCTATGAAAATGAGGTGGCTGAGTGGAATGGTTTGCATTCCTCAAGCCTAGGCTGTTATTATTGATCGACTCCCAGCACATGCGTGGTGAGTGCCTTGACATACATGCACTGCTGACCCATGCAGAATAAAACAGATTACAGTACACACTCTTACACAAGGGAGTGGGTGTGCAATGGCTTTGCCTGGATGGAGCTGTTCCAACTTTGATTTCAACAGATACTTGCAGAGATAAGGAAATGGGGGAAGGGTTCAACATTAAAAATTCATGAATTATGCTTGAGGGTCAATTTCTCTGTTCCAAAGTACACATGAAGATGTATGGGCTTTGATTAGAAGTGGTTCTCTTAAAAAAAAAAATAATAATAAAAAAAAAACTGTAATTACTGACCACATTAAACAGCATTTAAAGTTCTGGTCTATGTATGCCTCATACAGTATGCTGCTTGTTTAAAAAATGTTTATAGGTAAAATGTATATGTTTACACCATGGCACTGTTGAATTATTAATTGTGTCCAAAAGTGCTGATTAATTTTTGTGTCATAGATTTATACTAATGTTCTTTTTCTAATATATAACCTAGTAACAATTTATTCAGTGCGGCTTATATCTATGGCGCTCATAAATAATCTTTGAAGGACATTTAAGAAAAAGAAATTTACAATTGTTGATATGGTAATATATTCTTAGTTATTATTAGTTTAATATTCTGATAATGAAAATAGTTTAATCTAACCTTAACAGTTAGACATAAAGCTATACCTTTATGTTTTCTGACATGGGAAAGTCTTCAGGTATTATGTTTTAAGGAGTTTATGTTTTACAAATTAAATGTTATGCTTTTTTGTCTTATTAACCCCAAGAGAGAAAAACAAACTGCATCTGGTGAGTGAATAACCACACAAACTAACAGGTCCTGCTGATGTTTGACAATGTTAAATCTAACCATAAACAGATTGTGTGTCATTCTGTAATTAATTCAACATTATGAGCATTTTGAAATTGCTGTAGTATTAGAAGAAAAAAAGCATTTCAGCATGAGGTGTGTGGGTAATGCTGCTTCATGATGCCACCCATTTTGATTATTATTTTTCTATAACACTACCACACTAGGTGTTTTATTCCTTACTTTTTTAAGTAATGTGATGGAATGGCTTGTTCATTCTTTATAACGGTTCATTCTAAAGCATTAGCATTTCCATGGCTCTTGTTTATATCAGTTATCACTGCAATGGGGAGAATTTATTGAGGATTATACACTAAATGTTAAAAGTTAAAATAAGATGACTAGTGAACGCTACAGGAGGGTTAATGTTCCCTGACTGTGTGGGTGGGAGTTTGGAGCATGTCTAGGCATTTTGAATGTCCTGTATCCAAAGCTGCCACGTAGAACATTAACCTGAGACAGGTCAAAAATTCAGGCTGTTTTCAGTCAGATAGCAAATCAAGTTTCCACAACTGCCACTGTGAAATGATCAATCTTCCTACCTGGCCATTTCACCAGCCTTCCTCGCTGAGTTAATATTCAACTGCTGAAAGAGTCAATAGTTTGATCAGACCTTTTCTGGAATACTCCCTTGTTTTTCAATCTTTCAGGGTTTTTTGGCAATGACCATGGATGACAGCCTCAAGACATTTCAGTTAGAGAAGAAAAGAAAAATCTGTTTATTCCAAAGATAGTTACGAGGGAAAAACTAAGGACAGACTACAATCATTGCACTATTAGAAATTTAGGTTTGCATAAAATATATCTACTTGGGCATGTGAATTTACATGGCTCAGGCTTGTGAGCAACAGAACTGAAATAGGGCTGTGGTTCCTTTGATCAGTAAAAAAAAATAAAAGAGCTTCAAATGATCACATATGCATCTTTGCTTTATAAAAACATAGGGGACACCTTTAGAAATAAAATTATATTGCATATTAGCATTTGGGCAATTTCTCCCATTCTTTACCAAATTCTCTCAAGCTTATTCAGATTTAAAGTGAACATCTTCAGGTCTCTCCACAGGTGTTGGAGATTCATATCTGGGCTTTGATTGCACTAAGCATGCAAGGCATTGAAGCCCAGATAGAATGGAAGGGTTGTTTCAGGAAGGGCATCTGGCATAAAACCTGTGCCAAATTGTATGTGGATCAGATGGCAACCCCTTGATGGGAGCTTCTGAAAGAACAACAACACGTTCTCTGAGTCCAGATACTCTTATCAAAAGTGATTCTGTTTATCCTCTCTACAATAAAGTCCAAATGGATAGAGTATTTCTGAGATCCTTCTTGTGGAGGACATGTAGAGCTTGGTGTTCTGCCTTGTAAACCTGTCTTGTTGCTCCTTGTACACCTCTGACACCAAGGCCTAATTATATACCAATAATGCAGGCCACAGTGCTCTTTGGACTTGAGTTTCTTGTATTTGATGGTCTGACATGCACTGAGAATTGTGGAACTTTATACAAATAATTCTTTCAAAATGATGTGTAATTAAATGAATTTGTGGCAGGTGTACTGAAGTCTTGTGTTCTAAAGATAGCTTAAGATAATCAAAGAAAACAGAATGTAGCCGAGCTCAGTTCGACATGCCTTAGCCAATAGTCTGAAAATACCTCAATCCATTTTATTTTCCCCGTATGGTCATAAGGGTGGAGCCTATCCCAGATAATTTAGGGCACAAAGCTGGGGATACCATAGATGGGGTGCCAACTTATCACAGTGCACAAAAACACACACGCAACCATACACTACAGGCGATTAGCCTACACTGCACTGTACTGTAATCTGTTTTTAAGGAAACACGGGAACCTGTAGCAAACCTACCAACCATGGGAACAAACATGCTACCTCCATACACACAGACAAGAGGCAAGATCCAGACGTAAACCTGGAACATTGAGATGACACACTAAGCAATAAGCCGCAATGCCACCTTGAATCCATTTGTCAATTTGCCAAAATCAAATAAAACTTTTGTCTTTATAGGTTATTTATTTGTGGGTTACTATCAAACAAAAGCCATATATAAAAATATTACATTTTTAAAAATTAAATCTTACTTGATAAATGAGCAAAAAGAGAAGGTGTCTAAAGTTTTTTCAAACTCAATGTAACTTTTAGTTAGAAATGTGAATATAGTGTAAGTTTAATAAGGTACATAATTAACCTTTTAAAGTTGTCCTTAGGTATACTGCATGCCCCGTACCCGAGGATACTGATATATTATAGGTGCTAAAGAAGTTCACCCCAAGAAAAAACAAAAGTACAAGTTGATACCATTATACTGACAATGATTTCTGTCTTTGCCAGTTAGAATGTTAACATTAAAATTTGCTGTAATTGCAACATTGGCTGCTCTGCGTTATCGGTTTGGGTTTGTACAGGTTGCTTACTTCTTTCCTTTTGAGATGTTTCTGAATAAATATTACTCCTGGTAAAAAAAAACAGTACTAAAAGAGAAGAAAAATCTTCAATTTGCCATTCATTAGCTGAATTATGAAATATTAATACTTAACAATGCAATAGAAGCAGCAGATTTGACCTCATTTCTCTTGCTTATGTTTTTTTTTCTTTCAGAAAGCAAAAGACTGAATGACGAGTCGTTTCTCAGTAAACAGGAAGCCACAGCCACTTAATGACACATTAGTGGGTTAATGCTCTGACAAACACTGAGGTAAGAGCTCCACCGGGCCCTATTGTTAGCAATAGAAGCACCGATAGCACAGAATTATGCTGCTGGTTGTTTATGATGGATGTCTGGAAGTGAGACTGTACAGACTCCCTGCTGCTTCATGTAAAATAATGTCTGTTATTAAGTCACATTTCCACATTATAATTTAAATAGTCATTTCACTCTCTCTCTCTCTCTCTCCCTCTCTCTCTCTCTCTGACCACTGCTTTAATAATAATCAGTGACCTGATCTTACTCTGCAACAGCCAAAAGGTGTTCCCTAAAGTACAAGCAATATCTGTATGGTATTATTACGTGTCTTAACCACTAAGACTACAGTATAAGTATAATGAGCATAACTATACTGCTGTCCTTTGTGTGCTTCAGGGCAGTGGTAAATCAGAGGACTAAGGAACTAAGTAACAGTTTGAATGGTTGGCGGTTCAACTGGCGACTATGTATACAGGATTAAGCAGTATAGACTGAAAGTGAGAGAGAAAGTGAGTGTATTATTCCTAAATCA
This sequence comes from Heterobranchus longifilis, assembly GCA_028570985.1. Taxonomy (NCBI): domain Eukaryota; kingdom Metazoa; phylum Chordata; class Actinopteri; order Siluriformes; family Clariidae; genus Heterobranchus; species Heterobranchus longifilis. The sequence goes on along the minus strand of JAOVVB010000020.1, from coordinate 18,453,081 downwards.
AATACATTTTGGACTGAGGTGTTTTAATGTCCTCTGCAAGATTTTGCACAATTTAGATTAACCAGTTATTGACTAACCAATCAAAGATTCTACTTTCCACTTTGGAGCTAATGTTGTCATTGGATCATTGCACAGTATTTTAATATTAATCAGACATAAAATTACAAAGCAAAACTATATGTCCAGTTTAGACATTCCCCAAAATTGTTCAGGTTCCCCTTGTGCTGCCAGGGGACCTGTGGTGTCTTTCAACCGGATGTTGGCTAATGGTTCCTTGGATGTCCCTCTGTGGGCTGCAGAGTGGGGTCGACATGGATCAGATTTGTTTGTCTGGTGCATTCCATGAGTGCTAAATCAGATTGGCATCTGGGGAGTCTGGATGCCGGATTGGCACCCTTGAACCCTTTGCTTGTTGGGCCCATTGCATTGGCTTGTCGGTGGGACTAGACAGGATGATCGGTGGTCCCGACAGCCATATGAGCCTTGGGTTCCTATCATCCTGTCACCAGTTTACTGGTATTTAATTGATAATCAATGTTAATGTGTTAATCTTATGTGATGTTAATGTTACTGCTAATCCGTGTATGTTAAAAGTTCATATGAACATACAAAAACAATTTGTTATATGAAATTGCCTCTTACCCTATACATTTCACTTTAGGCTTTATGATTTTTGGACCTATTTTGTTATCAAAAGTGATGTGCTAATTGATGATTGATTTAGTGTCTTGAACCAAAATTCTGTCAGTGAAATTTTTAAATAAGATTAAATAATATGAGGGCTGCTACAATACTCATCTAAAAGTCAACAGAAGAACAGAATAAAAAGCCAGAAGAAGCAATAGCAAAAATTGTGTTTATAGCAGTCCACACATGTGTTTGTGTTTATATCAGTCCATTTTGCGCATGAGCTTGGATCACATCAATTAATGATGTAAGTATCTCAGGTCTGTTGTTAGAGGATCTCTTTGCAATTTGACAAAGAGAACATGTTATCACACAGCCTGTTATAGAATTTTAGACAAGATTTTGTTGTGAAAAGTAATAATCTTAAAATACTCTTGGAATCACACACACCAAAACCAGGTTAATCCAGTGTTTACTGCAAATACTCTCAGAGACTTAAATTAAGGCCAATGGTGTATGTAAAACCCTGAAAGGTATAAGGTGAAGCTGACACGTCGTCCTCCTCCTGGGCTCTGTTCCATTCATGATACGGAGATGACATCATCAGCATCCGGCCGCCTGTGTCATGTCTTAGCTGTAATCCTTCACTGGGCTCAAAGGAACCAGAGGACTGCTGGTGAAAATAACTCTAAATGACGCCAACCGGAACAGCCTGAGGGAGCACCCCTGCCCTGTCCACTCAGCTGGAACAAGAAAGAGTGAAAAAAAGCTAGTCTGAATATACGGATGAGGGGAAATGTAGGGCAGGCAATGTGCGGAAGGTGACCCTTTTCAGAGCATACAGTCAGAACACAGAGCCCATGGCATTTATTTTAAAGGGACAACCCTTTAATAGCAGTGAACTTAAGGCAACATTTGTTATCACGGGGTACTGTTAATGAGAAACATTCAGCGCTTTGTTTGACATCATCTTATCATGCTTCTAATGGTACTAGAATGATGGTATTCGAATGGTGGCTGATGATGAACCTTCCCATTATTATTTTCTACTGAACATATGATGGGCTAATGAGTCTACCAAGACAAGTTTAGCCTTAAAATCATCGCATAGAACTTGACTTACAGTTAATCAAGCTGAGGATGGAACATGACAAGGATTTGGTTGACAGCTTTCTAAATAGGCTCCACTTAAAATCTTATGTAAAAGGGAGAAGAACTTTTGTATGGATCTATCTTTATTGATGGTAAATAAAGATAAAATTTCAGGCATTTTTTGCTACATAACCAATGCATCTGATACATTTTAAATATCATATTTTTTCTTTGTAATTTAATTACACTTAAATGTAATATTTAAAACCGTTTATTGTTTTCACTTCTATGATTACAGCTTAAAGCTCATGAAAAATGCTGTCATTTCATTTCCTTTTTTCACTCTGTAAAGCTGCTTTGAGACAATGATCATTTTTACTTATGCAAAAGTTTAGGCACCCCTTGATAAATAACAGATTTTGGTGATTTTTTTTAATTAAAAAGATGTTAACACAGTCTTTCTTGGAAATGGAAAAAAATACACAATATTTTCAGCAAACATTCTTGCATAGTTACTTATTATGTCATAAATTAAACAAAGATAAAAAATAAAAACATTATTGTATATATGCAACACAACCCCAAAGCATGATAGATCCACCCCTATGCTTATTAGTTGGCAAGGTGTTCTTTTCATGCTGCTCTTTTTTTCTCCAAACATGCCTTTGCTGATTGTGGCCAAAGAGTTCTATTTTAACTACATCAGTCCACAGCACTTGTTTCCAAAACGCACCAAACTTCAGTAGATGTTCTGTTGCATACTTCTGACGTTTTTATGATGGGGACGCATGGGGTAATGGGGTAAGGTTTTCTTCTGCTGACTCTTCCATGAACGTCTTGTGGAACGGTGCACCACCACTCCTGAGTCTGATAAATCTTCCTGCAGTTTTTTTGCAGTCAAATGGGGTTTTGATTTGTCTTTCTGACCTGCATGCGAGCAGGTCTCTCCGAGAGTTTTCTTGGTCTTTCAGATCTCATCTTGACATCCACAGTTCCCCTGAACTGTCATCGCTTAATTACATTTCTTACTGTGGAAACTGCAAGCTGACAATGCTTTGCTATCTTCTTGTAGCCTTCTCCTGCATTGTGGGCTTTAATAACTTTCATTTTCAGAGTCTTACACAGCTGCTTAGAAGAGTGGTTGTTGAGTGTCTGCAAGTATGTGCACAAGGTTTGAAGAGTCACAGTATTTCTAAAGCTTTGAAATTGTCATTTACTAATGACAGCTGTTGCCATTGAATGAGATCTAATGGGATGATTAAGGGCTGAAACCTTGTAAAAAGAATCTGAGACTCTGAAACTCTTAGGCTGCCCAAACTTTTGTACAGTGCCATAATGTTTTTATTTTTTTATTTTGTTCAATTTATGGCATAAGTAACTATACACGGTGCATTTTGTACATATTGTGCATTTTTTCTATTTCCAAGAGAGAATGTGTTAACATACAATTTTTTAATTACAAAAAAAAATCACCAAAATCAGGTATTTATTATAGGGTGCCTAAACTTTTGCATAAGACTGTACTTCAAAAACTCCATATTTTGCAAAATCATTAATATTGTTCGGATATCCGACTAAACTATTTAGATAGATAGAGTATAAAACTAAAGTTTTGAAGAGTTGCATTACAGCCTGATTCAGTATCTTATCTCCTCTACTGTAGCTGATTCGACTGATGAAAGAAATTAAACTGACATTCGGTTGCTGGCTTCTGGTAATATTACAATAAAAAAAACATGTTCAAAACATTCCTGCGATAAACCAGATAAGTGTCTCTAGTAACAGTTCCCCCAGTTGGAAATGAAAAATCCTAAATATTCCATAATAAAACAACTCACCATGCACTGTGATGTTGACAGGATTACTGTTTTCTCCAGATTCAGACTCGCACCAGTAAACTCCAGTGTAGGATGTGTAGAGGGAGCTAATTTTACATGTAGATCCTATGACTGATGCACACCATGAACAAGTTGGCAATCCCCATCGGTGTGTATACCGTCTCAGTGTCCATCCAGTAGAGTTACTCTGGTCCTCACAGCTCAGTGAGAGAGAGTCACCAGTAAAGTGTTGAGTTCTGCTGGGATTGATGATCAGAGAGACTGGAGGAGATTCACCTTAAACACAGAACATCATAATTCACATTTTATTATAAATATATTTTTCATGACATTACTTGCATGGAACACATTTACACCTTACTTAAACTGTGCTATTTAAATGTGAATAAGCCTCCACCAGTTCTTAGACACTAGGACTAAAAATTTGCACAAATGTGGTCTTCATTATTTAATATAAATGCTGTATTTTTTTTTTTTTTTAGATTTTTTTCTAACAATTTAAATTAACTTTAAAACACCAGTGTTGTTATTTTTTCTCACCAGTGACCCATAAGGGCTGTAGATTGCTGTCACTTGTGTAAATGGTTCGTACTTGGTTAGTTCCTTTTCCTTCACACCTATAAACTCCAGAGTGTTCAATAGCAGCAGGATTGAGAGTGTAGAAGCCTCCAGATCCTCTGCCACTGTCTGAGAGCTGTACCCAATTATAGCTGGTATATTTCTTACTGTATCTGTATGCAACATTTCTATTCCATCTGATTGTCCAGTCTGTAGACGAGTCTGTAATTTTACAGCTTAGAGTCACTGACTCTCCTTCAGTCAGCCAGCTCTGTGGAGATACACTCAGTACTGCACGTGGTTTCTCTGTTACACAAGAAATACACAATAAAAAAACATTTTAAAAATTCTGTACAATGACTTTATACCAAACAATCTTTCAATGTCTTAAAGATCATCAGAGGGAAAATAGTACAGTAATAGTAAATAATAGTAATCTTTGGAATAATAAATATAAACAAATTAATAGCAAACAATACAAAATATTGATTTAAAACTAATTACACATTTAAGTCATTATATGAGACAACAGGCAATTTTTTTTGTCATGATTATTTTTTCTTTCTGTTAAACACAAATACACTAGTATGTATTTCCCTTGTGATTGCAAATCTCTTCCTGATAAACACTTGTCACCATTAAAAGAGGCAGGCAAGGCATAGGTGCATAAGTTTGAATTATATAAAGGACTTTTAATTATATAAAGTGTCACGGTACGACAGGTCACGGCCATATCTCAGTCAAGTTCATGATCACCTGCACACTCCTGCTATACGATCCATCCTGCTCCTTGCCTTTCACCACCTCATCCACCGCTACAAACACACCTGTTCTCAATTCCTAATCATCACAGCTCTCTATTTAACATACCTCCAGACAACAGCTTGCTGCCAGATTATTGGGTGCTATCCATGCCCAGTATTCCAGCGTTTCTCCCTGCTTTGAACCTCCGGATCACGAACACGCTCTGTTTTCATTTACATTTAGGCATTTGGCAGATGCTCTTATCCAGAGCGACTTACAAAAAGTGCTTTAATGTTTACATTATTGGATACATACTTACACTGGGTTAACTAGGTTAATAACTAAGTGCCATTAGTCCAACACAACTGGGAATAGTTTTTTTTTTTTTTTTTGGTGGTTTAGTCCAATTACTGGAGAAACAGATGCGTCCTGAGTCGTCGTTTAAAGATAGTCACCAACTACACCTCCCAAAACACTCCACTGTTGGAATAAATAAATGCATGACAAACAGGTTAGAGGAAACAGATTGTGCAGTTTTATAATATCTCAAACATTACATTTAACCAATGTTCAATTAAAATCGCTCAAATGGGACGGCACTGCATGCAGTGGCTGGGTCAAGTTAAGTCAAGTAGGCTTTTATTGTCATTCAACCATATACAGTTCAGTACACAGTGAAACAATATGACAATAATTGTTATACAGTATGATTAATTTGCATAAAAAAATCATAATGCGTTAAAATTTCTAGATTAATCACATGCCCTTAATGTGTTAATATTAACAGGCCTAATATAAACATGGGAAGGGCGAATTAGGACGTGTAAAACCTACGCCAACATCAAAATATAACAACATAGTATAAAACGTTTGCTGTTAATTATTTATGAACCTGTCATGGTTAGCACTTCTCAGTTGGTGGCCATCTTGTTTGGGGCACTTCCTGTGTCTGCGACTTATGTCTATAAAAGGGAGCAGTGGAGCATGTGTTCCCTGTGATGTGGTAATATCGTACAGATTTTCCTGTTCTTCTTCAATCACCAATGGCAATTTTTCAGTGTCTGACTTTAAACAATACTCATTTAAATGCAAATCATTCATATTTCATTATGACTATTGCTACTAAAATTGGTGTAAGCTTGTAGAAGCATATGACCTGTAAAAATGGTGGTTTAAATAGTTTTTTGGTAAAAAAATAAATAAAATAAAATTGTAGTATCTGTAGAATTCATGTTGCAATATCTGAAAAATTTAGCATTTATGAATATTACACTTTTTTAGATTTATATCTTTTCATGTGAAATCTAAATTGGGCAAGATTTTATTCCATACTTTAAATAAAAAAAAAAGTTACAGACTCTACATAAAAGGGTGTTTCTTTTTATCTGATAAAAATATAAATGTGTATGCATATTTCCAAAAAAAAAAACGAAGCATGGATCAAGAAATCTTTTTAATATGAAAATGTTGTTATATGATCCTATCTGAAAATTCACTTTTTCACCTAGGTGAGACACTTTTTAGCACCAATACCATGTTTTGGCCGAGACCAAGTAAGCCACCCTCTCTGCCTTTTGATTAGCTGCTAGCAAGCGAAGTGCGCCGGAAATTACTTCTCCTGCCTTCTCTGGGATTTTCAGTGAGTGTGGATCCACCTAGTGTCTGTAAACCCTAGAACCTGAACCTGCACATGTTTCTATTACATGTTTCTATTGAATTTAAAGAACATGCAAGCTCTTTACATCTACATACTACTGATACCGAGTCTGGCCTGCCTGAGACTATGAATTACTAAGCATAACTAATCTGCTCTGTCCATGTTTGTTAAATTAGCACAAATCTCATTCTGGGTAGCACTAACAGACCTGGCTGATTTCACTATGCGTTGGCCTTTGGGCTTTCCATTGAAGGAACTTTCTTTAATTCAAGTTGAGTTCCCAGTGTGTGTGTGTGTGTGTGTGTGTGTGTGTGTGTGTGTGTGATCCGTCAGCAAATACTTAATATCAGTTATTGCATTCCCGAATCTCTTCCATCACTTCCGTCAAAACTTTTATTAAAAGGTTCTAAATCACCCTCTGCCTCTTTTGTGTCCTGCTTTTGGGTTCAACCCATCTATACCCATTTTGACAGAACCAATAAGATATTGTCCTTTTTATCCATCTGTAAAAAGGCCCCAGACAACCATAATTCTTTATAAGACATTTTTAATATACTGTACCAAAATCTTTACAAGACAAAACTGAACCCTTTTCATAACGTAACTAGGTGAGTCCATGTCGCCACTTTGATTTAAACTGGAGCCGTGGGTACAAGAAACTTAGTTAGCTTTGCATTGCTAGCACTAATGAGTCCAGCTGGGATGAATATACCTGAGAACTTTTCCTAGTGGTTATCACTGTTGCCTTGCCCCTCGTGGGTCCGGGTTCAATTCCCAGCCAGGTTTGATTCCCGCCTCCATGTGCATGGAGTTTCATGTTCTCCCTGTGCTTGGTGGGTCTCCAGGTACTCCAGTTTTCTCCCACAGTAAAAGACATGAGGATTAAGCTAATTGGCGTGCCCCAAATTGCCCATATCATGTAAGTGTGAGTATATGTGTGTGTCCTGTGATGGATTGGCTCCCTGTCCAGGGTGTACCCCGCTTTGTGCCCCAAGTCTCCTGTGATAGGCTCCAAGCCCCCCATGACCCAGTATACAGGATAAAGCGGTATAGCCGATGAGATTATGATAACTTTCCCTGATCGACCCTGTACCGATGGCAGATGATGTAAAGGAGGTAGGGTTTGGGTGCGCCAGGAATGAGGAAGAATTTAGCCAGCTATGCTAGATCACACCTGTTAGTTATCACTGCACTGGGTGAATTTCCGAAGCTAATTAAAATTAAAAGTAACGCTGATCAAAAATACTACCAAATTAAGTTTTAAGTTAATCTCTTCCGTTTTGCAAGGGTCCCCACTAGCAACTGTCTGGATAAATACAGTTGCAAAATAAAAACATTACATGCATTGCATTTTACACCATCTGGAGGACTGTATAGTTAAATTTAATGCTATGGAACATCTGTGAAACAAAGTCCTCTTCCATGAAAACTTTCCCATATTGAAAACCATAAAGGTACCTCTTGGAAGTAGTCTGCTTGCATAAAACTTTGTAACACTCAGGAGTAAAGCTGTAACTTTAGATTCATTTAAAGTGGTATAAAGAAAAACACACCTTTCATTATGTGTTCTTATTGGAAAATATTCAACAATAATAGTAAAGTCACCACATCACATGTAACAGTACATCACCCTGTCACTGACTATTGTCACGTTGGAATTCTTTTGGCAGATGCTTTAATTTACAAGTAAAGAGAAACACAATCCAGGATAATAGAAAAAAAATGTAAGAGAAGTGATGGAGAAAAGCATAATTACCACCTGTGCTGTAGGAAGAATCTTTTTGCTTACACAATTCCCAGGTGAGTCCTGTTGTTGTACCAACTCTGCTACCTGATTCTGTGTGATTTCTGCCTGGTTTCAGAAGACTACTGTGTACTTACACATGATGGAGTGAAAGTGCAAGACTGAGTCAATCCTGTACCAGTACTTATGCATTTAATACACTTGGGCATGACATTAGGGGATTGAACACACACAGGAAATCAATGTCTAAATCTCAGGTTGGAGTGGAATCTTAATATTGTTTACCCCTGCCATTGCTTATTCCTGCCACGGGGTCTGTGTACTGTACATGGAGTTTGCATGTTCTTCCCCCGTGCTTGTGGGCTTATTTCGGGCACTCGGGTTTCCATCCACAGTCCAGAGATATGCATGTTAGGCTAATTGACGTTCCCAAATTTAAACATCCGTAGTGTGTGAATGTTGATCGGAGGTCTTACCACGGTTGTAAAAATTGGAATAAATACAATGGTCACCATAGGCCTCCACGGTCCCTAGATGGACTACAGAGCTTCCTAGGTGGAGATAGAGATAGATGCCATTGGTTATGAAACATGAGCTTTCTTGTTTACATGCTCCAAGAGGAATGAAAGTCTACAACATAAATTAAATCCAGAAAAAAAGAGTAATATCAAATTGTCTAAGCATTAAGTATTCAGTTACACCAGCTCTAGCAAAATTCCACTACATGTACAAATCTTTTTACTGCTCCAATCATTTTTTTTTTTGTTCCTGTATTCAGATTTGAATTAATAGTGGGTGTAGACTATGGCTTTTTTTTAACCTACCAATATGCCCCTGGAAACTCATCCACCCACACACACAAAACCAGGACTACTGTGATAAGTAGTGCCTTTTTCGGTATTTGCAGAATATAAAAACAAATAGCATTTTCCAAAACATACTGTAGATTTATAAGCATAGGCAAGTAATACTACTGATACAATATTCAAATAACTGAAAATACTACATATGAGTAATTCAACTTCACGACTACTTCACAACCCGAATGAGAAACGGTACTGATGCTATCTAAGGTAACAGGCAGATTTTATATTCTTCCCAGGAGACTGTTAGCATGGCCCTGCTGCACTAAGAAGCCAGAAAGTCTTGAACTTAAACAAAAACCTAGCTTCCATGAAACAGAATTATATGATAACACAATGACCAGAAACCTTGGCAACCACCATATATTTCTATGGAACTGTTTTACACATGCTTATGTTGTGTTCCATCAAAGTCAACTCTGCTGAGAATATACTGTATAGTGAGCCATCACACCAAGACCCAGAAAACTGTATGTCCACGGCAGATAAATTTAATCCTGAATAAACTCAAGGTGGAAAGCAGGCTGTAAATCAGAAAAGTTTTGAGGTACTGTATGCAGAGACACTACAGATCAAAAGCTAAACGAAAGCCACACAATCTCACTATCGCTTATAATATATAATCCTAAAGACGAATTAAAAATCCATTCAGGTACTCCATGAGCATACAAAAAATCTCAACCTCCATGAAAAAAAAAAAATCCTGTAATTTCCCTATTGTGCCTCTAACAGAATGTACAGTATTGCTTGGAGATATAATGTACAGTAATCTAATGTAACCTACTGTAAATTAATATAATACAAAGTAAATATGCATCATGCCATCATTTTACATCTTGTGATGATAATAAATATTATGTATACTATGAAACTATGATATTTAACATTATCTAGGGAAAATGTAAGAAGACCATTAAAAAAAAAGACACATCTCACATACACACTTTATGACCAAGAGCTTGTAGACCCCTAACCACATCTCACATGTGCTCCCAATCCATTAAAGGCTCAGTTCCCCTTTGCTGTTATAATGAAGGCTCTTCACTAGATCTTGGAGCATGGCTGTGGTGATTTATGATCGTTCAAGCTGAAGAACATAATGAGGCCAGCCACTGATGTCGGATGAGGAAACCTGTCAAGCAGTCGTTGTTTGAATTCTGCTCTAGCCACTTGAGGTCTTTCGATCTAACCTTGACAAACCATGTGTTCATGGAGCTTGCTTTGTGCACAAGGGTTTCGTCGTACTGGATCCTGTTTAGGCCCGTTAGTTCCAGTGAATTATAATGCAAAATAAGAATGAAATATAGGAGTTACCTTCATAATATAGTACATATATGTATGTCCAGTCCTCTTGTTAGATGAAAAAAGTGCATCTGGTGCATCTCAGATTAGCTTTTAATCTTTTCCGAATGAGATCTGATGTTTGAATAAGAATTACAACAACATAAAGAAAAAAGCAAATCTGACATGACTAATTAAGGCCTTAATTAGTTTTTTGTTTTGTTTTGTTTTGTTCTTAACATACACAGAAAAAAGGCTATTAACATTCTGGCATCAGGAAGACTTTGGGTTCATACTAAAAGTAAATATATTTTGGTAAAAAAAAAATGGGAAAATTGAGAAAACCCTAGGCAAAAAAATCCACACTTTCTATCTATCACGTTTGCTATT
>JAOVVB010000020.1:18419363-18432936 GCA_028570985.1 Heterobranchus longifilis | reverse complement strand
CCCTCTCCGACTTCCTTCCTACATCCTGAGGGAGGACAAATGACCTAAAATATTTTAATAATTAATATCCTCCTACATATGCCACAGAAAAAGTATGATCTCAGCTGTTGTCTATGCCTGTCCAGACCTGGTCATACCTCAGCTGTACCCAAGCGAAGCGATTACTTGCCACTGCCTTTTTTCATTTCCTTTCTGCTTACAGCTAAAGGCACGAGGTCATTGTTCTGATGCAGTGTGCGATAGCTGAGCCTGCACTCGGCAACTTGCTCATCCTACTAATGTGTCAGGGTTTTTTAAATCAGTATCAAATGCCAAAATGTAAATGTAAATGCACTTTACAGTGTCTCCTTTGTTTTTTTCCTCTGAGGTCTCTCCTCAGAATTTCAGGCCACTACTAGCAGCTCCTTTCAGAATTAAGAAGCTTATGCATGCTCAAACAGTTAGAATAGAGCATTCATAATGAAAAATAATACATTTTAACATAGTTCTTATACAGAATAACAATGTTCTAATAGCTATAATTTCCAACAGGAAATGCAGAAAAAACAAAGGAATTATAAAAGCAATTTGGAAATACATAGACCCAAAGGAAATTGAAAAACTTTATATTAATATAAAAAAAGAAAAAATAAGTGTGCATTTGTGATTACATTTTGGGTGATTGTTTTTATTGGAAACTGATGATCAGTTATTGGTTTCTTTGGATGTTGGGGATCAGTAATTGTTTTCAACGGTCAATGGTGATTAGTGATTGTTTTTTTGGGGGGGGGCCACCGATTGGTTTGGTGATACTGATGATCAGTGATTGGTTTGGGGGACAATAGTGATCAGTGATTGGTGGGGGCACTGGTGGCTCAATGGTTGGTGTTTCGAGTGGTTCAATTCCCAGTCAGTGCCCAAACCCCAGCCACTGGATGCAGTGCCGGTCCCATGCCCGGGTAAAATGGAATGTTGTGTCAGGAAGGGCATCCGGCGTAAAACCTGTGCCAAGCTTGTATGTACGGCCCAAATGTCCGCTGTGGCTTCCACTTGCCGGGGAGCAGCCAAAAGACCAACAACAAGTGATTAGTGTTTGGTGTTGTTGGACAATGGCAATCAGTAATTGGTTTTAGAAACAACAGTGATTGCTGATTGGTTTTGCACAGTGTTGATGAGTATTTGGTTTTGGGGACAGTGGCGATCAGTGATTGCTTAGAGACAATAGTGATCAGTGATTGGCGCTGTTGGACAATGGTGATCAGTGATTGGTTTGGGGGCAGTGTTGATTAGTAATTGGTTTTGGGGGCAGTGGTGACCCAGGATTGGTTTAAGAGAAAATGGTGATCAGTATTTGGTTTTGAAAACAAACACAATTAGGCTTAACAGACTGCTGATGAATCAAGCAAACCTGCATTCTCGACTCATAGAGCCTAAAGCTGTGATGTGACCTGGAGAGTCTACTTTGAGTACAGTATAGATTTCTTACTAGGTTTTTTTTTTTAAAGTTAAGAGTCTTAAAGTCTCTGAATGTAGCAACAATGTCAGTAAGTTGGCAAAACTGTTGAGGTAGTGTAAGTAAGTAAGAAATAGTGATGTGTGAAATCAACTCGAAATCAAATCAAGGAATCAATAAAAAACAAATCTGTCACAGCACACAATAAAATGCATGCTGGGATTGTAGTATGTTGTATCTGTAGTGTTCCAGGTACAGTTCAGAGAACACAAATTGGCAATGAGCTGTTTTGAGGCAAAAGATGATCCGAAATATATGTCCCAATTTTAAATAAATTTATAGATAAATCTCATGACTACTGGGCAGGTGAGAACTGCACAAGGTATGTGTACAGTAACAGAGTGAACAGCATGTGGGTGAGAATCTGGTTGAATTGCCAAATAGACATGATGTAACATCCTATCTCTCTCTCTCTCTCTCTCTCTCTCTCTCATTGCTGGAGTCAGTTCATCTGGCTGGCAGCTCTGTTATCTGTCATTAGCCAAACACTAGGATCAGAGAGAGCTCTATTGATGTTTGCCGTGCACTGTTTGTGCTGCTAACACAGGATGTTCAGTAATTGCTTTGAGAGAATAACGCCAACGCGCTAGCCAGTGGCCTGCTACAGCCGCTGACGGAACCATCAGCCGACATTCTAACACGATGATAAAATAATCAGCCCATTAGTATATTCAATTAAAACATCTGTATGATATTCACAGATAAATAAGCTGCACCAGATAATATTCACTTTAGCTACAAGAAGAAATTTGGCTGATGTAAAGATTCTGAAAATTTGACTTAAACATTTTGTAATACTGTCCCCATTTCGTTCTTAGGTGATTGCTTTTTTTATCCAATCTCAGTTGACCAGGGTAGCTTTTATGTACTATATATAAAGCTGCTGACATCATCCGATGACGATGAAGTGACCTACTTTACAGCGCTAAAGGATGCAGCAGACAGCATCCTCATACACCCAGTATGAAAGGCACATGAAGTCTCATTTATCTGAGTGCTAAATACACATCCTTTTTATCGTGAAATGTATGCACATGCTAAACACACATCCTGAAAACATGACACATACTATATATTGTGCTGTATGATAAGAAACCATGAGGTCTGGGTGTCATGGTAACAGTGATCTCAAAAGGATAAGCATCCACTATTAAACAAATTGCTGTGCTCTGCATCATTATTGCTGTTTCTTAGAGAAACAGCTATAAAAAATTAACTTGTATATACAGTATGCACTCCTAAAAGAATCTAACATACATACTATTAGCGTGTTGATTTTCAAAGTGTGTATGCACCGCCTTGCTGTATACAGTGTTTATATAATTCATGCAGATTCTCAGGATTCCCAGAACAAAGGTTGCTGCAGAGTCCTGGAAAAGGAGACGATTTTTTGCTCGTGTAATGCAGGAACAGTTCTTGGTGGATCTTCACAGTTGAACACACTCTCCTTCAACATTCCCCACAAGTAGGCATCAGGTGGTGTAAGATCGGGAGTATGGGGCAGGTATGGGAAGGAATGTGTTCTGCCACCTTTTTCAAACTCGGTCCCCATTCACGACCAATTCCGTATGAGCGGAAATTATATTATGAATACTTTTTTCTCCATGGAGAACCATTTCTAACAACAACGGCACAATAAAACCTTCTTTTCACTACTGGGAATACTGTATGTGCAACTGGAGATATGCCCCATTAAAAAACAAGTTTCAGTACTGTCTATTTTGGTGCATAACGTAATGGTGTATTGGAGTGTGCACACTTGCCATCAAAGTCATGTTACAGAGGATGTGGGCAAGAAAAAGTGGGTTTTCAGACATGTAACACTTGTTTATTCGACACCTGTGTTTTCTCTCTGGATACACAATGTTCTGGGAGTGTGCCACTGATTCGCAAAGACATACTGTATACTATATTATTTATGTATATTTATGTCTTTCTACCAGGTTCTCCCAGTTTTCTTCCAGGTGGATTGGCAACTCTAAATTCCCACTAGGTGTGACTACAGTATGTGCATGCACTCCGCCCTATGATGAACTGGCATGCCATTCAGGGTGCATTTTGAACTCATGCCCAGTATTCCTGGAAGAGGCTTCATCCACTATGTTGGAGAAGTCACGTTGTAGTTACCAGCTCGATAACAAGAGCATTAACGCATCAATTAATTTTTGTAGTTGCAGAATGTGGTGGAAAAATCTAGTCTGCTATAATGAAAAAAAATTTTTTTTGTAAAGTTCTTGTAAAGTTGCTCGACAAGGCAGCATGCTAGTTAGTTAGTGATCTTTAGCTTACTGAATGGATCAGTTATGAAGTCAGACTGATATAGTTTACATTCCGTATTTAAGGTCTTAACTTGCAGTACAATGATATGACACTCCAGATGCAGCAGCTGTTTGAAGGGACTCAAGGTCAGCTCAATGGGTGGACCCTGAGTGAGCTGGGTTTAAAGCTGGACATCCTGAGGCATAGCTGCACCAGTGGTGTGTTGTTGTGCTGTGGCTTAGAGCAGATGCTCGAATCGTGGTTGGCATTCGGTGGGGGGAAGCAGCTGAAGCTGCAGGAGGGATGTGGTGAATACCACTGGCTGTATGCCTTGCAGGCAGGGATTGGGGGGTGGGTTTGAAAACACTAGGGAAATTTCCAGACCTGATCTGTTTTCTGGACTATAGGACAGGACTAGTATGTTATCATGAGGGCTATACCAAAAGTAATGCAAAAATGGGAATAATTTTGGATTAACTAACACATATCCTTGAAATTGCACATGTTCAGAGAGTAACTCTTCCTCAACATAGTCTCCATCACAAGCAATGCATTTGCACCATCATTAAACCTAACGCTCGCATCCTGTTTGAAAATCCCTTTTGTTGCAGTTGATGGTCTCCTATTGTGTGGTTTGTCTTGAGTGTTGATTTGCCCTTCTTTAAACTTCTTCATCCACCTGCGCACATTGCTCTTTTCCATAAACATTCTGTAGCACAGTGAGAGACCGTCACTTGTGATGGAGACTAGTGATGGGAAGTTTGGATCATTTTAGTGACTTGGATCTTTGAATTTCGTTCATCAAAATAAACAAATCTTTTTCTGAGTCATTTAGTTCATTTCGTTCTTTTGATCAGAAATAAAATATAATGTTACATTTTCAATAAACAGAGCCCCAGGACATCTACATACACAAACTTTGGCTATAGTTCCAGTAATGAAAATATTACAATGCAGCTAAGGACATATTATGATAAACAGAATGGGCAGCTCACCTCTCATATCTTCTGGTCCGATTCGTTCGTTATTTTGTCACGTGACTCTCATTGACGTTATGCAGCGCATTACACACGAAACAGAATTGAACGGTTCTTCTCATGAGTCTTCTAGTCCGAGTCATTAGTTCTTTTGAATTTATTGCATTGCATAGCGTCTATGGGAGTCACGTGACAAAAGAACAAATGACTCAGACTAGAAGACTCATTAGAAGAATCGGTCAATTCTGTTTCCTGTGTACTGCACTGCATAGCGTCTATGGGAGTCATGTGACAAAAGAACAAACGATTTGGACCGAAAGGTTCTGTTTCCTACATTACCAATGGAGGTTTTGCGATGCTTTGCGCATGCACGCCCAGTAGAAAATGAACTAATCACTTTCTGAGACTACTCGTTCTTCTGAGTCACGTAAAAGAATCATTCAAAAAGAAAGAACGATCATGAATGATCCATCAATACCGAACAATTTGACCGACATCAGTTACAACCTGTCAGTTAATAAAAAAGTAGAACTAATAATCACAGGATTGCTTTCACAGAGAAAAAGACCTTATTGTGCAAGTCATTTTGCAATGATAGGTACTAGCTTTGCCTGTTTGCTGTTTATTGAAGTTCCGTTTCAATGTTACCACCAAGCAGTAGAGAAGAGTGCTTTTGAGTTAGACATGACATGTTATCATGCAGCAATTCCTGCAAACAAGAAGCTCATAAACGTTTTTTATTTTAGTCCAGCTGGAACAAGACAAGCATTTTGCACATAGTGCTTGTGAGAAGCAAAGGTGGGCTAATTACAGGGCTTTAGTCCTACAATGTGTCGATAACCATAACAACCCTTTTGCCGGTCTCATGAAAATAGAAACGGGAAGTACTGTGACAAGTTGAGCCGGTGTTCAGCGGAAGTGAAACCCACACTAACATTTCATTTACCACTCCTGGGCTCCAAAATAGAATTCACAATATTCACACCTAAATCTGGGCATCAAGAGAGAAAAAAATGCCAGAAAAAAGTGTGAAAATAACCTTTTCATTAGGCCAAGGAGGTAGTGTGTTACACGACATTTCAGTGATTGTTACATGGAGTGTTTAGTGAAAACTCTAATAGAGGGATGTCAATCCATCCTGCTCATTAGACTATTAGGGTGTGGCATCATTTTGCAAAAAAATAAAATAAAAATAACACAAGTATTTCACTTATACAGTCATCAAAAAAGAATTGCACACTATTTTTTTTCCAAACAGTCAACGCTCTCTTTCTCTCTCACTGCCTCCTCCTTTCTCTCCCTCATCATAGCAACTATAACTGCTTAGCAACGCCGGGTGGGCGGCGGGATGGCGGATGGCGGACGGCTGCCGTCTGTGCACTGGGTTGTTGTCATGCACCTCTCATTCCTCACCAAGATGTTCACACTGAATCCTGAAAACACCTGATTTTTATTCCTAGAAAATCAACCAAGCTCTCCTCGAACATTCAATTTATGTAATCAGTATTAGAAATATTTATGCATCCTTCTTCAAAGAACTACACGTAATATAATTATTATAATAAATGTATATATATGGCGGCACAGTGGCTTAGTGGTTAGCACTGTCGCCTTGCACCTCCAGGTCCTGGGTTGCAGGTTCTCCCCAAGTAACAGTAGGTGGCTTTCCTCCTGGTTCTCCGGTTTCCTCCGACAGTCCAAAAACATGTAAATTAGGATAATTGCCAATTGCCCATAGTGTGTCAATGTGTGTGTGAATGCTGAACGGAGGTCATACAACAGTTGTACAAACAGGAATAAATGCAATGGTCACAATTGGCCTCCAGTGTCCCTAGTTGGACTACAGAAGTTCATGGACGGCTGGATGGTAAATATTTCTTTATCACATAACTTTTATATAAATATTTATATTTCAAATGTATAATGTGTATAATATGAAATTATTATAGAAAACATATAATGGTACAAATCTTGTTTCAAAACAAGCTTTATAATTATTCTATTATTATTTCCTCTTATAGCACATTCCAGAGATCCCCTGTTGCATTCACATCTGGGCCTTTTCATGGAACTAGATTGAGACAGCTTGTACCTGATGACATGGTGCATTATGATGCTAAAAGTAGGCATTAGAGGATGAGTGAATTACAGCCATAAGGGGACACACATGGTCAGCAGCAATAGTCATATAAAAAAATACAAATAAAATAAAAACCCTTCCCAACTGTGTTTGACTGATGTCACTTAGTTAGTAACCTAGACACCCAGTGTAAGTATCTATCCACTGATGGAAACTTCAAAGCACTTTTTGTAAGTCACTCTGGGTAAGACCATTTCCCAAATGCTTAAATGTAAATGTAAACATAAATATAGACTGTAGCACTTACACAATGCTCAGTTGGTTCTAAGCTGCGTGCATAGATTGGGGTTGTTGAAACCACAATCATCCATGCATACCATATGTTTGTTACAGCTGTAATTAAGATTCATTAGAATAAGCAATGTTTATTTAAACTATAGAGTTTAGGTGAGTCTGTGCATCTGCACATATCAGATTCTTGTTCTTGGCTGACTGGGGTGGAATATGACGTCATCATTTGCTTTATAACCCTTCCTGCTCATGGTGTGACATGTCATGAGTTCTAAAATGGTTTTCTGCTCTTTATTTTGTAAAGCATGGTTATTGGAATTATTGTAGACTTCCTGTCAAATCAAACCAGTCTCACCAGTCTTCTCTGATCTTACTAATTAATGTGGTGTTTCCGCCAGTAGACCTGCCACTCAGTAGATGAAGTTTGTTTTTCACACCTTTCGAGAGTGCTGTGTGTGAAAATCCCAGGAGGTCAGCACTTCCCGTAACACTCGAACCAGCCCACCTGGCACCAACAGCCACAGTCAAAATCACTGATGTCACATTTTCCCAAATTCTAGTGTTTAATATTAACTCGGTTAGATTCCTGTATTCTGTATTGTCATATAGTATATGCTTCTCTGTATCATTGTAATTTATGTCATTACGATTTTATGTTGCAATCTGGCATACTTTACCTCTTTTTCAAAGCTTGTTTTTTTCCTGTCCCCATCTGCCCACGCAAGCACACACACACACACACACACACAATTTTGACATACCCTCTCTACTTAAAGGGATAGTTTAAGGTTTTTCGAGTCTGTCTTAAATCAAAGTTAAAGTGCATATAAGTACATACATTAGTCCTTAGAGGATTTCCTGCTCTGCACTCCAACCATGAAGTTTGTCACCCAAATTCGTTTTAAGCATTCGGAAATCTAGTTGGGTTAAATAAATAAAAAATAAGGTGATACCGTTTAAAGTTACAGAGTATTTATGACAAATGTAATTCCATTAAAAGAGTGACTAATACATCAAGGGTTATATTTTACAATTATTGATTCATTAAGTACCACATAATGAATATAATACTCAGTATTGTTCTTTTACTATTATGATCTTACTTTCTTTACATCAAACCTTATACAGACTTATACAGCTTTTTTTTGGATAGGATTAATTTTATATGTATCCAAAATTCAGTTGAAATGGTAATAATAATAATAATAATAATAATAATAATAATAATAATAATAATAATAATAATAAATCTTAGTAGTATTAGATGGGTATTTATATAAGCTGATACTAAGATATCGGTTTAAAAAAATGAAGAAAAAATGTATCATGCTATTTTTAATTTTACACATTTTCTCTATTGGACACAAAAAAACACATATGTTACACATATAAGATGCAATGTTTGGTGCATCTGCTATAACCCCTTCATATTTGACCCCCAAATAAAACAAACTGGCAAAATTGAAATTTAAGGCAACTACGTTTTTACAAAAATAAAATAAATAATATTATGGACAGGATTAAGCACCAGATATTCCCAGAAGCCTCCGCAGCCATGATAAGTGGTTTTGTGTGCTTTTAATGATCACCAAAAACATGGACATGTTCAAGGTTGTTTATTAAAAAAATATTTTATATTTTATATTCTTTATATTCTCATTTGTTTAAGCTCTGTATAAAAATTTCATTGCATATCTTACTGTGTATGGTTGTGTATGTGACAAATAAAATAGAAATTTGTTTAGAATTAGTACGATGTGTGGTTACAGTACATGTTTTGTAAACTCATCACAAAACTAAGCAATTCTTAAGTAGTTCTAAGAATCATATTATTTTCAACCCCAGTTGTAAACAACCTGTGTACACTTCCTGTACAAACTTTCCACATCCTCCTGACCTTCCAGGATGTGCGGACTCTCGGCCATGTTTTGTTTGGTGTGTTACTGTCACTCCTCCCCCAACACAGGGGGTGAGGAAGGAACCAGATGTCCCTACAAAGGCCTTCTCTTTAACCACTCCCTTTAATTCATCGCTAATTAGAGTGTCTCAGGTAGCAGGAGCACTGTCGTACACAACAACACAAACGTACCATTCACATGCTAATCGCACAAGATGACCGACAGGATGCACTTTGGTCCCGGCCAGGAACTAGCCTTCTAATTGTGCCATTTTGTCCCCTCCCTGCGGACAACCTTGACAGTCCTCAGTTTAGAGAATTGTAAATGAACAACTAAATAAGAACAACTTATTTATTTTTTTACTTATTTTGTTTGATTCTGTAAAGCTGCTTTGCGACAATGACCATTGTTAAAAGCGTTCTACAAATAAAATTGAATTGAATTGAATCATGAATCATAAAATTGAAGACTATCTACATTTACATTTAGATAGATAGTCTTCAATTTTATGATTCATGATTCAATTCAATTTTTGATTTTATGATTCATGATTCAATTCAATTCATTGTTAAAAGCGTTCTACAAATAAAATTGAATTGAATTGAATCCTGGAAAAGCGACATTTTTAATTGTATATGTGCAAATTTGCGAATTTCTTAATTAAACAAAGCTCACATTATTACACTTATTTCTACATAAATTTGCCACTTTCACACATTTATTTAAACAAAGATCTATTCATACAAATAAACTAAATTAAGAATTTTAAGGTTTAAAATAAGTCGTTTTTTAAAATAAACTCAATAATCCTTATAATCTCAAATCCAATTAATTCTATGTTACAAAATATAATAATATAATAAAATATTTCTAATGAGCAATAATTTTACTTATTTATAATATTGATATTTAATAACTAAAATGTTTTAACTGCAAAGTTACTTTTTGCTGTGTAATAGATGCAGCAGCAACTACAATCTTAATAAAGGCTATTTAAGGGTTCACTAGGTCAATTGCATATAAGTGGATAATCATTTTTAATTTGGTTAAAAACTCTATTTTAGGATTCAACATTGACTCCTTACAGGTTTCAACTGGGTGGCCTAAAGGTAAACAGACAGATCATTTAGCTAATTTCAAGCATTTATTTTAAGCAATGCAGTAAAAACACTTGAAAATAGTTCAAATGTGCCAAAGAGGTGTTTTTAAAATATTCATATTGATAAGACAATAAAGAATGCAAAAACATATTATGAAACATAATATTTTGCTTTCAACTAGTTACATTTCTAACAAAAATGTAGAACCTACATGGAGTTCTCTACGGAACAACTGAAATGAGAATTTTGTAGGATCCTTATTCATTAATTCTTCTTTACATGTTCTTACTGTATTCTGATCAGGGTCATGATGGATCCTGAGCCGATCTGGCAGCACTGGGTACAAAAAGGAGAATTCACCCTGGACAAAATGCCAGTCCATGGCAGAGAACCAGCCACACAGCTCATTACAACTAGAGGTAATTTAGCATAGCCAATACATTGAAGAACATGTTTTTGGACACTAACATAGGAAAAACATGGTAAATACTGCACAAACGGTGGCCCAGGCTTAGGATCGAACCCAGATGAGGCAGAAATGCTATGTGTGCCACCATGCCACTGTATTTACAGTTATGTGATTATTATCCCTTACCATGAAAGAAAGTACATGTTTCACTTTAAACCCTTTAAGGTTTAAACCTGATTAAGGATTCTGCTTAGAACCATCAAGGGTCTCTGCTCAGAGAGGAGGTACCACTTAATGTTAGTTAATTAGACCACCAGCGCTTTTTTTTAGCCTAGATTTAATTATGCTAATTTGAGCTAATCATTTACCCTTTAGTCAATGTCTTGTGACTTGTGCAGTGGTGGAAAAGCTCCATTGTCCTCATAGACGTCTCAGGTCTCAGTCCTGCATACAGAGCACCATTCATCTTCCACTACCACTACCACTACCACTCTGCATCCCTGAGAGGGTCAATGCCATTACATATCAGCTTTATTTACCTGTTCCGGTGCGTACATGCAGCACTTAGTAAATGAAGTCTGTCTCAGAGGAGTGCAGAACTCATCCGGCCAGGAAGCTAGGGAGAGTGTCATGCCCCGAGGGTTCAGTAAATTCCATCATCAAACATTGAAATGGATTTCTGTGTGGTGACCAGACCATAACTCCGTCTAGCAGAGCACTCCTTAATATTCCTGAGTCTCTCACAAGTATCAAATGCAAATGTATTTACACCTTGTAGTTTTTACAAACTTGACAAATCCAAAAATATCATTTAAAATAGTAGTGTGTTTGGATGCAATATTATTAGGATGTTATTAGGATAACTCATCCTTATCAATTTTTTGGTTTGTGCATCAGAGAGAATGAGAAATATTTTTATGGCAAATTCTACATGTGATGTTTCCTTTAAATGTTGGCTTTTTATGAAGTTTAACACCATTAATTATCCTTAATAATGAACTTATAAGGAACCATAGGGGGAAAATAATGAAATAATACAGACTAAAGGGCTTCTTTTAATTATTCATTTATCTTTAATTCTGGTCAGGGCTGCAGTTGAAGCCTTGATCATTATTTTTTTTTTTTAAATCTTTAAAAAATTTGTAAATACTATTCTAAATGTTAAATACTTTCATGTGCTACAATATTTAGCAGAGTAGAAATGTTATCAACTCCACAGTTCTGTATGAGTTCTTCATTGGTCCTTTTAAGTGTCATTTGATCATTTAAGGGTTTCTATTGTGCAAGAAACAGGATTTAGGACACTGCATAGAACCTTTCTGTTTCTCAACAGGGGAAGAACATTTATGAATGCTTTAAGGTCTTGCTGAATTTTCAGAGCCTGGATAGAATACATACAGGATGGAAAGCCAGTCCACTGCAAGGCAACATGTATATGTAAATTCATGGCTAGGGGGAAACTTAAGTCTCAATCCACCTACTGAGAGATTCTTGAAGGCAGGATAAAAACAAATCATTTGGAGGAAACCCAGGTGAACATGCAACAGGCTACACAGTGAGCAACTTAATGTGGAGCCAACAACGTTATGTTGCCACAAAGCCACACCTATTTAAAATATTTTATGTGGGGAAAAAATTTGGTAACCTTTCCTGGCTAGGGTAAAAACATTTGAGGTTGTGTGAAAAATATCATGAATATTTATCTTAAGCATGCACACTAGCACACGCCTCATGTCAGGTCATCAAAAATATGATGTTTTTCATTCCAAAGTGTTCATTCCCCCTTGCTTGGTTTGTGCAGTGGCCCCCAACATGCACATTTAAATCAATTAAGGATCTGAACAACACATTTTTCACTGCCTCTGTGCTGAGCAGGGAGACTAATTTGGTTTCCTCCTTCTCTTCCAGTCTTAATGTCACATTCCATTACATGGAGCCTAAGATGGGTGATGAATTGATGCATTAGGGCTTACAAAAACCAAAGTGCATGCAAATGCTGCACTGTAAATTGAAAATTCAGTACGATGGCTCATGTTCTCATTTTTCAGTGACTTATCAGCAGGAAGTCTTTCATTAGTGAACAGTGTAAGGGGAGTCCTCCAGGATACTACAAATACTGTAAGGGCACTACAATCAGGAACTGAGCTATTTTTAAATCCTTCTATAATATTCTTGGTGAAATGTCTACCAAAATTAAAATGTCGCTTTAATCCTGGTACTGTGTCTGTTGTTAGTGCATGAGGCTTCAAAACCTTTGTTTCATGTTTAGAATATAACATTAAATCATGTGCCCCATCTCATCATTAAAAAAAAAAAAAAAAAAAAAAAAACTCCATCTTCATCACCCATATTGAATTTATTGCCATGTGCACAGTAAAAACGCCAGTTTAAACACTACAATGACATTCTTACTTTGCCAAAACATATAAAGACATACACAAAAACAGATAAAAAAAAACATAGGAGATAAATGGGGATTAAGGTATTTAAGGTATATAGTGCAGCTATTCAGAAGTCTAATGGCTTGTAGATTAAAAAAAAAATGCAAATCTTTTAGTCTGTGACTTCACACTTCTGTATCGGCTTCCAGACTGCAGAAGTGTCAATAGATTGTATTGTGGACGTGTATTGTCCCTTATAATGTGATGGGCCCTCTTGGGAACCCTGGTGAAATCTCATATTTGTACACCATCTGAGGTAATCACGTTATGTTAGCAACTCAAACTTCTGCCAATAAATATACTTATTACCTTCATCCATTTTCACACTTTTTTTAAAGTCCAATGTAATGCAACATATTGCATAAACAAATAATCAGCACAACAGAAGCTATCACAGACTAGGTCTTTTATCTGTGTGACAAAAAAAATACACCTTGAACGCAATCATCTACAAAAATACACAGTAGTCTATTGTTGACTAACAGTACTTCCACCGTCCACTGTTGTGATTGACATCATGGTAGTCACATTATGGGGAAAAGTGTGTAGTTATTACAAACCGGATTCCAAAAAAGTTGGGACACTATACAAATCGTGAATAAAAACTGAATGCAATGATGTGGAGG